>QXVX01006023.1:25689-52601 GCA_013436065.1 Halocynthia aurantium
GTAAATGTATAATTGTATATTATTACGGTAAATTACACGTATACCCTTACAGCCCATGTCGCTCATTTTGAACTATTGCATTTTATTTCACGAAAGTAATTACGCAATTACCGATGCGATGCGGTCCAGGACGCGAGGAAGGAAATTACGTACATAACATCATCAATTCAACCCTGATTTAAAACGAAACTGGCAAGGAAGCAAACTAGCGATTGTTACTTCAGATATGCAATTGTCATGTCATAACTGACGCAATCAACCCGCACTCATCCGCACTACAATATTTTTCATCCGCACAAGTGCGTACCGTCCCACGGGTTGAAAAGCACTGGTCTAGAGAAGTGAAAATGGTGTTGAAGAAATCTTTGATTCTTTTTGGACAGTTTCAAGGACAAGTAGTATACTGGCAGGTTTGTGTAATTTTGTTTAGAAAGGTTAACTGTGCTATTATCCATTGAATCTCATTCATGCTTTCACATATGTAAAAAAATATTACAATATTAGAGCTTATGTGAATCTATTGGAAAATATAACACATAAGCCACTGTTGTCAAATAAAGTTTTAATTATGATGTAAGGTGTTGCCATGTAGCATTTCTCGTCGTGGTTGCCTGTGTAGTGATTACACGTGGGACAGAGTTGAGATTATAAGTGTTGGAGTTTATTGTTAGTTTAGATTGTATTCTGTCGTTTGAACTGCTACAAGATACACTGCTGATTACAAGGAGGAACGGTAAACGTTAAGTGTATAGTTGTAAACTATTTGTACGTTATTTTCAGGTGTTCCGCTTATGGCAGGTGGGTAAAATTTTCACAGGACCCCTAATTCACTTAACCGTGACCGCTGGAAGAATCAAAATCAACGGACCGTGACCGATTCCAAAACTACGCATTTACGGAATTTTCCTCTGTTTCACGTTANCGTTTGCTGCTGAATATTTTTGGAAATTTCAGACCAATTAGGCACAACGTCTTGCTCCAAAGCTCCCCGCATTAGGTCATCAAGTGTCTCATTAAGAAGACAACTCCTTTTTCCCGTTTTAATATCAACCAGTGCACTAAACCCCTTTTCAGCCAAGTAAGTAGTGGGATTTTGCCCAAGTATTTAACCTGGCCTCTAGCTGCTAGAGTGAATATCTGGATCCAAACGTTTAAAACTCCCGGGTGAAGCGGACCGAGACTTGCGTAAGCGTCCGCTTGGCGGCGCACACTGTTGTTTACAAGCGTACAAGCGTCGGTTTACCTGGTTGTTGTGCGCTACATATCTCTTGTTATAGTGATATTTTGCAGCATTTTGTCGCATTATTTGTTTGGTCCCCTGTAGCAAGCAAGCAGTTGAAACTTGACAAATTTTTTAAACGCAAGGCTCCTGAGCCCCAGCATTCTTAGTTCTATAGTGGGTGTTTATTTTCGTAGTCCCCGGAAAATTTCGTCGCTGCAACGGACAACTGCTCCCCCTTATTAGTCCATTGGATCGATGTTCATCTGTATATCCGTTAGGTCAGAGTCTGATTAATCTGGAGTTATCATATTATGATAAAAACAATTTAACAGACAAGACTCAACAAGTAGATAAAAAGGGAAAAAATATCATATTTTCATTAAGGATATGATAAAGAGGAACATTTTTGTGATTCTCGATCTATGCAAAGGCCTATAACATTATTCATGTATTGTTTATTAAGTGATTTAGCACTACTGGTAATATATGTGTCATGACGACTGAATATTCGTAGTTTACCTGGTTCACAAATAATTCCTCTGGCATCATTGAGATCCACTGGAGCATAATTACGGAACTTTACTGTGCTTGACTTTTTAATGTACACAGGAGTAGCCAAGTTCCAACTACGAGCGGGAAACTCAAAGTCCCAGTTTGATGAAGTTGTCAACGTTCCGTTGTAGAATGACAAATCGGTCGTCTAAAATAATTCAGAATCACAAGTCGAGTGCCAGGAACTAATATCCTCCCGACCAAATGTAGTGTGCTTTGTGAAAGCTTTACACTTATGGTTCTAGATCAGAGGTGGGCAATCATTTTTCCCAGGGGGCCACATGAGGATCAAAAAAAAAATGTGGAGAGTCGGGCCAATAGACTGAACTCATTCCTGAATAGCAAGGGCTGTATGTGGTCCACGAGCTGTGCTATGCCCATGTCTGTTCTAGATATATCATTACATATTATGTCATAAATATAATTATACTCATAATGTCTGGAATAGCGGCGGTTACTGTTATATATCTGATACCTCATGAGACATGCACTAAAAACTATTCAATATATTTCACTGTGATTGTTAGTGGTGCCACGATATCATCAAGAAACATAGTTTTATTCCATGAGAATTATGGATGAATTCGAATATCTTACCCTGGGTAAGATAAATTCATACCTGTGCAATTGAAAGGTACTGTAAAAATAAAGAACAATAATTAGAAGCGTTTCAATTACACTCAAAATATAGTAAGCCTTTTTGTGTATCTGTGCCATCTCGTGGAAAAATAAAATGAAGGAACTGCAAGCACTATCTTTTCATTTAATATCAGCTGAAAAAGTTGATACTTGTAAATATTTCACTAAGTTTACTTTGGCAGAGGGTATGTAAACTACTCAAAGCAAGCACTGCTTATTACACCACCCTCGCGGTCCAAGCAATTTGAACATGGGACTCAGCTTGTTCTAGTGGTATTACCCGGGCATATCCATCCATGTCATTGCCAAAACCAGAAAAGAAAAGTGTCGAATATTGTGCTTTTAAGCCCTTGTTTCAAACAGTATATCAGTATACCATATCAAACACATGACCCTAACCTTCACCTGACCCCTGACTCCAATGTGTACTGTAACACACCACAATATACAAGTTCGAATTTTGGGTTTAGTTACATAATATCACAATCACAAATATAACCGATATGAGTGCCGTCATAACATGTATTGAGACTAACAAGGTATCGGTAACGTATAAACGGGAATTCAAAGGGGTTTCCACTGACCCGACCACCCCGCTAGCACGACCACTTGACGGCGTCTCGTGGGTGTCGACTTATCAGGGTTCCACTGTACTTATAGGACTAACTAAACCTCTACAATGTCACTATACGACTTCTCCCGCGCAATTCGACTTATAACAGGTAAATCAAAACGTAATGTTGTCCTAAGTGGACGAGTGACTGTGCTTGTGATTCCATGTATGCACGATGGCTTGTTCGCCACTGGACACCATTTGCAACCGCTTTGTACACACAGATCTTCTGATGGGTTTGCATCTGATCCAATGAGGCACTGATGACGGACGGTTGGTGTGCATGATGCTGTTGCAGTTGCTGAAGCAACAGAAAAATCGTTAATTTGAACTAGTTTTGTCCTATCTTGGAACAGGATCACGGCATCGCATGAGAAATAACTCGTCAACGCCACCTCGCGGATTAATTTTTTAAAATTCTTCAGAAAGTTCTATTCTATATAGACCAGGGGTTCTTACACGTTTTAGGTTGCGCCCCCTTACCTCTTTCAAAAATTCACGCCCCATTGACATTGAACGCAGCTTCTCGCGGGTGGCACATTCAACTGCAGGTTGCACACCCCCGGGCTAAATAATCAGAGTAAGACTTCCCCTGATTATTAAATAATCTGTAATTTTTTTTTTCTGAAGCTTTCTCTTGATTGTCATTCACGCCCCCAGTTTAAGAACCCCTGATATAGACTATAGTAGACCTCGGTTTTTGTGCCGATTACAACTGGAATATATTAATGAATTTCGTCCAAATTTCTGTTTTCTCCGCGGCTCAGGAAAGTGGAAGTAACTATATTAACGTATCATCTAATGGAGAGCATATACAGTTACCAATCATATATATGATTTGTTCCGTATGTACTTACTTGGTAACGCAATGCATTTGTTTGCATTCCCTCCTCTATCACACCATACCCCTCCGTCCTGACGACAAGAAACATCACCTGAGGCGGTAACGAGGTCCGTTACCACCTGATAACATCTGGCAGCGGCAGGTTGGGCTGCAATATCAAAACAGAGTGTCAGCAGGTCGGATTTAGACTTTGGAGGGCTCTATGGCACTTCAGGTTCGGGGGCCTCCCAACATAGAAATTAACTTACTGAAACGAGAGTATCAGATATACAAACATAGACCAGTAATTTTCGAGTGAAATGGATAGCACCTTCAATCAGTATTCCGGTTTACGTAACATACCGAAACAAAGTTTCAGAAATACGGAGCATCCTCCCTTGTAATCGGGGGTGTTAGTAAAGCTGACATACGTAAGATTACATAACATAACAGACCTAAATACATATTATTATAAAATTGTCCTACGTATTATACACGAAGGTACGCCATCAGTTCCATGAGGGCACCATAGACCCGTAGGGCTACTCCCCAAACATGATTGTATGGAAACTCCGGTAGATCCGACAGGTTTAGCATCGACTTTTGCTTCCACCAGGCAGTCATAGTGATCTGAAAACATACTAAATTACGTTTAATGCATTCTAAATATTATTCAGGAGCTTGTGAGATGGAATTTCTTATGGTCACTGACGCGATAATGGTGAACTCGAGAGGTCACTATAACCTCGGTAGAGGTCATCATCATTGCTGAAGTGACCCCGGTGTTACCGGTATCCTATTTAATAACAGCTCGATCGACTGTGAGCAGGTGAATGTGCCTTGCTCAGCGGAAATTCAAAAGTATCAGAGTCAGCCCTCCTGTCATGCTAAAGCGACCTTGCGAATATATATTGACCATCGAAGTCAATAGCCTATATTTTCGTAATTCAGTAGATCCTCGAATTACGAGCGACTCGCATGACGAGAAACGTCTGTTTCGTACAACATATATAAATGTATAAATTCGTAGTACGAGCGTAATACACGCTATACACAGTGAGGAACATTCAAATGAATCGTGTAAAAAACGTCGTGATATAATTGATATAACAATGATGTATACTGCTATTTCCTGTACATTGTTCCAGATACAATTGAAAGAGACATTCAATTCTCTTACCGCTATTTACTGTACATTGTACTAGATACAACTGCACAAGTTGCGCAACAAGATCCACGCAACAGAAAGAAGATGTAATATGTAAGTCTCAGAGAATGGTGAAACGCGGCGATAAGGAAACTAATATAGAATAGTGCAGTTAGAGCATTCATGGGCTACGAGGTATCCTTTTTTGAAAAAAAGACACTACCACGGCTAGTATTTATATGGAAGATGTGCTTAGATCTATTTGGCCACATACACCTTTAACGCGAACATATTGATTACTTTCATTTTACTACTCGTACATAAAGTCTTTAATATTCTTTAAATGTTCAATATAAACCTGGGACATGGAGATAGTGGAGATATAAGTTCCAATTGACAAAGCAGCTGCTGAACTCGGTATAAAATTACTTTCTGACTTGGCATCTGGGTATACCATCAGGTAAGTAAGGGAAATACTTCGAACAGAACAGTCGGTTTCCACATGCGGCTGCATTCACGCCGGTGGTAGGTGTAAAATAGCAATCAATTGCACTCGAAGTTCTGTCACAACCTATGAAACAGTGCAATTGTTAAAACAACAGTGAAATTAAGCTAGTGCATGCGGCATAAGTTGATATACTGTAATTTTCCGAGTATTATACTCATTCTATTCCTTCAAGACCATTCAGAAGCTGAGTGTGTATCATACATGAAGATAAGAGAATACAGATTTCCGTTTAAACCATTTCCCATTCATGCTCATGAGCGTAATTGAGTTTATATTCCCCCTATTTTTCGATTTGTCGCCCAGGGTGATGAATTAGTCATTTCGTGTTATTATTACGAAAAATAACACAATCCGCGGCTGCAAGTTGAATATCACCTGGTACATAGTGTAGGGAGCTTATATGTCCGTGTGAATGCTATCTACTTCTTCTTCTATTACAGTGTTACGATCTACTCAATTGTAACATAAGTACATGAACGACACAATACAGTAGCAGGCGAAATAATATTACATTAGATTGTGTCTGAATTGCATCGTTTCATACAGATGAATTGTGAATACGTACAATTTTTCTATTGTTAATTAACTTGGCAAGCTAACGTATTCACCAGTATTGAATTCAGGTCTATCGGATTGCGCTTAAAATATAAGATTACTGTTCAGCTGTTAAACCTGATGAGGCCGGGACAACGCAGTCAAATGTCTTTGAGCCCGAAATCACATTCCAATCGAAACTATGCATTCATACCAATCAAATGAAAGAAGTGGAGGTAGATAGCATTCACACAGATCTGCATTATCCAGCAACAAATTATAAGTATTCCGACCTAATCCGGCAAAAAGCTCAAGAGTAATTTTATATTTTGAGCGCAATCCGTTAGACCTGAATCCCTCATTGTTAATTAGCAATCCAGTTGTACAGTGATATTGGATAAATAATTTAAATAATTTATGAGAATTAATCCTAATTTGATAGCAATAGAAAAATTTAATTTATGATGAAGCTCATTTTCTATGTCATCTCAGGGATTCTTATTAGAATTTCTACTCCTAGGCTCCTCCTATTTGAGACTCACCGCTCTAGAACAGGGCTGGACAAACCCGTGTGCTGTCCGCAGTGTTTTTTATGCAGTCTGGTGTAACACATTAGGATGTTTCAAAAAACAAAAATAAATTTTTCTTAGCATTAGTGATCAAAAGTTTTTCTTCAATTCTCGATTTTTGAGATGAAATAAATATAAAGACCCTTCTTCAAAACAAAATTGTGTATGGGTTCTCAGGAAATATATGCAACCCTACAAATTGTTCACTTCACCACATGCGGCCCCTACCCTATAAAGTTTGCCCACCTCTGCTCCAGAACTATAAGATTTGCAGAAGGAATTGTTTAGATTGGGGATGAAGTTTTTGTGAGTTCTACAAGCCTACTACTATCTACCCGGGGGAGAATAATGATGCCCTTATAACCTGTCCACCACTGCTTAGAACACAAAGTCATAGTGCACCTCAAGATTATAAACAGTTTTTAAAGGGTCACAAATTCCTGTAATACTGGTCTGTGAGATGACAATACAGAAATAATAAGAATTGAATTCCAAACTGTTCTTGAATAATTTATTCCATAAAAGTGAATACAGTTGAACGAATTCAAATTAGCATAGTGTTTTTGCCGGTATCCCAATAAAAACAAGGACCGAAAGTTTTGGTCAATTTGCAGGTAAGAATTTTTTTTTTAAGTGTCAACCTGCTTACTAACAAGGAAATTATTCATTACATGACTTAACTGATAAACAAAGCATAGCTATAGAATAATTTTAGTAAAGATGAAACATGGAAAATGAAATATATTTGAAACAATCTTTGAACAAAGCATATTCCTCTAAAAAGCTTTCTAATCAATGACAAATAGGTTGGAGCCCAACTTCAGTGGAAAATAATGATTTATTTCTTCGTTATTCTTACCGAAATAATTTTCACATTGGTATTGCATTTAAAACACAACACAAAAATAACAATTATAGAATTTGGGATTCTGGTTTCAAATAATAATCATCCAGCAGTCAAACTATTCTGTGTCATACATTTATGGGCAACTAAATGTTACATTAGTCGGTTCAGGCAGGGGTTGCACAACAGCTTGATTTCGAACAAAACTCGTTTCAGCTTCTCTCATTCTGATGAAAAGAGATGGTCTGTTTGGAACTCCACATCCGACTGTAACGGTCGCTGTTCCAGCAAGATACCATGCACAACTTGTACATCGTTGACACATGAGAGGTCCTCCTAAATCTCCCTGTATACAAAAAAAAGATAGAGAAAACTTGCATGAAAAGAATGTTCTAGTTGCTGAACAACAATGATACGCAGTATCAAAATAACAGAAAATACTATAAACATCATATAACTATATAATACATATAAATATATATTTTATAATATTATCTGAATTACAGTAAGTAAGAATAGAAATTGCAACGCATTTCCTTAACTCAGATTTAGTCTGGTTTACCCTATATCTGACTTAATAAGGGTCAATTTTGAGTGGGTCGACTGTACTGTACAGCCCTACATGCAATGCTAAACTTACCTCACATGATGCAGCTCCACCGCGGGCTGTGCTACCAGCACATATCAACTGTGATTCCATCAGATTTCTAACCCCAACCAACGCCCAACCATTCTGACACACACTAAATGGTAGAATTGTCATAGCGACCTCTCGCAGGTTTGCAGAAAAACTAACCGGTTTTCGTCCGTCAGCTGTGAAGTAGAATAAAGGTTTTGTGCTACACATTTATGAATGCAGTGTAGCGACACCTTTGGATTATAAGTTGATGGCTGAAGCTATTGGCCTATATAGTTGTACTACTAGCATGGATCATGTATATGACGATGATGTGTAGAGCTATTTCCTGTAAACTGTACTAGATACGGCGAAAATAAGTGATAAGATTAATACTAGAGCCAGGAGATATAATATGCAAGTCTCCGAGAATGGTGAGATGTGGCGATAGGGAAACTAATGTGGAATTGATTATCAAAACTAAATATTGATTAACTGTTCTGGATTGTGGAGAAAATTTGCATTGTTAAAAAAGGTTTATCTCGATGTTAAATGAAGCATTGGATATCAATATAATCAAGAAGATTTACACTTGTGTGGTTCAATTCATAACTTACCTATGAAGACGCACTATTCCAGTCTACGCAACCCCACAAAAACAAAGTTTCAGATATATATTTCAGAGCATCCTCCCTCGTAATCGGGAACGTATATATATAAAGGTGACCCGCAAAAGACAACAATAACGTATACACCACACCAAAATGCAAAGCTAGCATATTTATATTCTGTCAGGTCTGGTGCCATACTATTGTGTGCCCTATCGTTACAGCGTGGGAACCTCTGGATATATTTTGTCACCAGGGAAGGGGCATAACGAGTTTTTTATGGACCACGATTCCAATACATAGGAAACTTACTGATTCCATAACCGAGAAGGTAACACTGACTTCCAACTGCAATATCCTCTCCATTCGGTAAGCATATGGGCGCTGGTTGGATTGCAGGGAGAGCACCAACAAGGGACAACTGTAAAATAGAAGAATAAATTCAAATGGTTATATACGGTACATATACAGTGGTGCCTTGTACTTGGTACTTATTCTTTCCACATGGTGTTGATAGGGATAATTATAACATGCATGTACAGTATTTGACACATGGTAAATGTTGTAAATTTGCATGGTCAATACATGCATGTTGATAAATCAAAAACGCGGCGTACTGGAAAAAATCTGACACCAGATTTGAAATCAGCGCCCCAAATATAGGGAATAACAACTAACAAACTGAAGTGTGAGGGAGAAGACAATTTTTTTTTTACTTGTAAAATATGTCCACAAAAATGATAAAAAGCGCATATATATCAAAATCCAGGCGTATAGGAAAAATCTGACACCAGATTTGAAATCAGCGCCCCAAATATAGGAAATAACAACTAACATATTGCAGCGTAAAAAAAAAATTCATTCGAAGATTAGTGTTATCGGAACATAGCTCCATAATAGAGTCATGCATTCAGGCTCTATTACCGGGAATGATAAGGAAAGATTGAACTTACCGTTAGTAATGCGAGGTCTACCGATGGTGCAGCTACGCCTGGCCGAACTGTCCGTCCTGTGATTGTGAATAAAGCGCCGCCAGACGTACAGGAATCTGTAGCAAATCGTGCTTGAGTGGTTCCCACAGTAAACCTGAAAACGTGAATATTTTTTTGTCTTTGTTAAAATGCATTTCTAAATCTTGTCTTTAATTCAATTGAATGACTCACTGTGTGTAAGTGCAGTGTGTGGATGTGAGCGCATACGCCGTACCGTTACTCAATATTTTAATCAGAACAGCGCCACATCTCCTCATGGTTGGACCTGTTTGAATGCAACCCTGCAGCCCAAAGTTGATCAGTAAAAATTTATTGAAAACAAATGTAATTATTCACAAAAATAACTAATGAAATACCGTAATTGTTGGGCTATAAGGTGGACATATCATGTCATTTCCTATACACATGTACCAACAAATATATTACCATCCATGGCCATATTGAATTTGTAACAGCTCCTGCAATCACTCTTTTTCTTCTACGACCGGTCGGATTGGAAAGAGAATGTATTCCACAAACTGATGTCGTTTCACAGCACGTTGAAGTTCTGTTTGGATATCGCTGCCGAAGAACGCCAGTGCAAGAATCTGTATTAAAAAAATGTGGTAAGGTCTGTGAAATCCCATCAAGTCATTAAAAAGAATTAAAGTCGAGTCCTTATGTTGGCTTTTAAGTCAGATAAGTGAGTCAATTTCTTATAAACTTGCAAGTTAGAATTCAAATTCGTTCTAGTGTTATTTCCCGTACATACTCATCCATGTCATTGCCAAAACCAGAAATGAATATTGTTGAATATTGTTTTTTTAAACCCTCGATTTATAAATATTTACTTGCTACCGACCACTCAGTGTTCTATACCCTAAGCCTAAAGAGATAAATTTTATCTCACTATTAGAAGGACACGCCTGGGCATTGCACACCTGAAGAATTTTTGGACATTCAAGTATATTCGGATTTGTGCACGAAGTCGAATACATAAACTGGCTTCCTCCTCCACAAGATACAGTGCATGGTGAAAGTACGCCTTTAGCCGAAACTACAATCAAAATACAATGAATATTTATGTAAGTGAAATAATATCTTTGTCCTTGAAATTTTCTATCTGAATAGCTTTTAAATGAGGCATTAATTAACCTTTAGCAATCTCAACTGTAGTGTGTGTTTACTGTTACCATCAACGAAACTGTACAACTCATGTTACCTAAGCATAGACTTACCTCCTTGATTGTCAAATACTATACAGTTCGGTATGCTGGGATCAGTTTGAGGACACCAAAAGCAGTTTTTAGCGAAACAGTTGGCTTGAGTCGAAGCCATTTCAGTTAGGCAGTTTGCTTTAGTTGTACAGTTGCAGGATGTGCATGCTGGGTCTTTATATATAAAATAGAACATGGAATTTGACAGAAAATATCAGAAAAGGATTCATAATATTCTATCGAATACTAGGCAAGATAAGTAATCGGCACTCCCACTATCTGATAGCAGAGTACTATTGTAGCGTTCAGATGCAGGTCGTGGGAATGAATCAATGTGCATATCTCAAAGTCATTTCCTATACACATGTAACAATTGATATAATATTTCCAAACTTTTTTGCTAAAAAATCCATGACCCTTCATATTTGACAGTGATAATCAGTTCAAACTAGAATCTAGTGCAGTTTTATGGAGCTATAAAACTGCTAAATGGACGAAAGAAATACATCCAGCCGCGCCACAAGAATAAGGTGGCATTCATTTCTCGCTGTCTGCTTCTACAAGCATACGTTGATACGAGAATACTGGTACCTGTTTAACTATGTACGAAGTTGCACTATAGTGGTGTTTACGTGGAGTCTAAAACTCAGTTAAGATTTAAGTTTTGCACTAGTTTTAAGAATTGCGTTTCGAAAGTCAGAAAATTCATCGCGCAACCCTCTGCGGAGTCGCGACCCGTAGTTTGGGAAGCCCTGGTCGTTACTGCATGTCATTTCCTATAAACATGCAGTAACGAATATAATATGCCCCATAGCGCTGTTCAGATACCTTCTAACACTGACTATGTAGCAATAAGCACCAGTTATCTTGGTAGTAGAAAATGTTTAACTGCCGTTGGGTTTCGACGGTAATAGGCTTTCCATAATACACTACTAAATTCAAGATGGAGTCAGACTGCCCAGGACCAAAGAAATCGCAAGGGATAATCCCTTCTCATCAAATGAATATGCAGCTAGCAACAATTCATACGGTTTACTTCACAAACCCTAAAAAATATGAAAGCGCCAGTAGCTGTGTTAACATGCAGACAGTATACTAGAAAATCTCTCGTACGAAGTCCGTTAGGAAAAAGAACAGTCATTTTCCATTAATATTTCCGTTTGTCATTTCAAATAGAAAATTCTCCCTTAGTTGTGTTATATGGTACAAAATATAGCATATTACTAACTTCAGTGCATATTCTTAACTTTCATTGAATTTTCTATTTCGCATAGTGATGATGTGTGACTAAGCTTACTTGGATTGGCAATGCATCTCGGTTCACTCGTTCTATCAGTGCAATGTAAGCATCCGAAAGAAGCACACTGGAGTGCAGTAGTTGATGAATTTACACTGGGTGACGGGCATGGTGTACGTGCCACATAACATGTAGGGTTGTATAACTCTGAATTGAAAATGTAAAAAAATTACGCTCACGTTCAAATTTATCCAAAACTAGTTCATGGAATCAGGATAAATATCTAAACTTTTCCACATGTCTTACTTTTGATGCAGCTGAAACTGTTGAGCAGAGGACAATAATCACAGCCAAGCGTGGTAGTACAAGTCGTTTGTGTCGGTGATTGTCCAGGTCCACATTCGATCCTCTGCTCCCGAATGCATTCTGTCATCATAAAAACATTATAACAAAAAAAGTAATGCAATAAATAATTGAAACAAACTATGTGTAAATAAAAGACCAATAATAATAATGATGTAGATCGAAATCACCAATATGAATGACGTCATGACTTAAATCAATGCTTGGGGGGTAAAACCCCCTTTTTTTCATTGTGCGTGTGCAAGTCGTCTCATCTCGACTCCTACAATGTCACCGTACGACTTCTTCCTCGTCGACTTGCAACAGTTGAATTAAAACGTAATGTTGTCCTAAGTGGACGAGTGACTGTACCTGTGCTTAATCCATAAATGCACGATGGCATGTTAGCCATTGGACACCATTTGCAACCGCTTTGTATACACAGGTTCTCTGATGGGTTTGCAACTGTACCGATGAGGCACTGATAACGGACGGTTGGTGTGCATGATGCTGTTGCAGTTGCTGAAGCGACAGAAATATCGTTAATTTGCGCTAGTTTCGTTCTATCTTGGAACAGGAGGATGCTCCTGGAACAGCATCACGGCATCGCTTGAGAAAAAACTAGCAAACGCCACCTCGCGGATTTACTTTTTTACTTCTATTGGAAGTTCTATCCTTTACAATAGACCTATGTTTTCGTGATTTTTGTTTTCGACCTAATTTCAAGAGAAATTTTAATTTAATTTATGTTTTTGTCGGAAATTTCGGCGTTCGCCGCCGCTCTATAGACATTATCTGTTTTTTGTGATACTATTAAAGTTTTGTTTCTACTTCTTTAATAATTATCAACTGCATTTTGGTTTTAGCGTTCCATAATAAGTTCGGGATGTAGTCTAATCAGTTATACAGACATGGAGTCAGATTGCACAGGCATAAAGAGAGATGCAATGAACTAGAATAACGCATCAGCTAATGGAGAGCATATGCAGTTACCAATCATATATATTATATATGATTTGTCCCATACGTACTTACTTGGTAACGCAATGCAAGTGTTTACATTCCTTCCTCTATTACACCATACGCCTCCGTTCTGACGACAAGAAACATCACCTGAGGCGGTAACGGAGTCCGTTACCACCTGATAACATCTTGCAGCGGCAGGTTGGGCTGTAATATCAAAACAGAGTGTCAGCAGGCCAAGGCCGGATTAAGATATTAGGAAGCTCGGGCACTTCAGGTTCGGCGGCCTCTCAACATAGAACTTAACATTCTGAAACGAGAGTATCAGATATACAAGCAGAAACCAGTAATTATCAAGTGAAATGGACAGCACCTTTAATCAGTTTTCCGGTCTATGCAACCTACCGAAACAGAGTTCCAGAAATACGGATCATCCACCCTTGTAATCGGGGGGTGTATGTAAAGCTGACATACGGAAGACTATATAACATGACAGACTGAATACAATACAATAATATCAAGATGTCTTACGTATTATGCACCAGGGTATATTTGGAGTTCTATGAGGGCACCACAGACCAGTAGGGCTACCCCCCAAACATGATTGTTTGGAAACTCCGGTAGATCCGGAAGGTTTAGCATCTACTCTTGCTTCCACCAGACAGTCATAGTAATCTGAAATTAAAATGTATCAGAGTGATGCTATAGCGCCACATGGCGCAAGTTGACGACTGGAACCAATAGCTTATATTGTCGTAATACTAGCATGGAACACGTAAATGACTAAAGTATTAAAATAGAGATAGTAGTTCCAATTGACCACGCAGCTGCTAAGGCCGACTCGATGTAAAATTACTTACTGACTTGGCATATAGGTATACCAGCAGGTAAGTTAGTGCAATACTTCGAACAGAACAGTCGGCTTGCACATGTGGCTGCAGTCACGCCGCCGGTCGGTGTAAAATAGCAATCGATTGCACTCGAAGTTCTGTCACAAACTATGAAACAGTGCAATTGTTAAAACAACAGTGAAATTAAGCTAGTGCATGCGGCATACGTTGGTATATTGTAATTTTCTGAGTATTATACTCATTCTATTCCTTCAAGATCATACAGAAGCTGAGTGAGTATCATACATGGAGATAAGAGAATACAGATTTCCGTTTAAACCATTTCCCGTTCATGCAAATGGGCGTAAAAGAGTTTATATTCCCATTATTTTTCGAATTGTCGCCCAGGGTGAGGAATTAGTCATTTCGTGTTATTATAACGTAACAAGTATTCTTACCATCAAGATGATTAAAAGTGACACATTATAGCAGGGGTGGAAAATTATTCAACTGCGGTTACAAGGTTGCACACCTCTGGTGTGAAAATACCAAATATGTCTGAATTGACATATTTTTAAGAAATAAATGGAGGTTTGAAAGTAGCATGCCGTCTCTGAATTCGTGAATGGAACAATGGGACACCAATCGTTAACACTGGATTCGTTGATGTGTAGCACTGGTTTAAGAGATCCACTATGCACCGTTAAGTGTATAACTTAACGATATGACTATGAACTATTCCCTGATTGCAGCCATAGAACGGTTAGCGGAAACACAACGTTATTCACAGGCACATTCAAACAATGCTGGCAAGTTCCTAAGGAAACGACATGATGTCAAGATGAAACCATACAGTAAAAGCCGGAACTGCAGTCAGTGCGAGAATTGGATTCCTATTTCAGCTCAATTTGTCATTCAGAACTATCATTTCATTTCATCTCAGTTAACACAAGAAATTTACCAAATTTGCCGGTCTACGGGCCGCAGACGTCCGCGGGGGCTCTTAAGTTCAAATTTGTCCAGCCATTTGGTTGCATTGTAATTATAGTTGTTCCAAGCTAGGATCGTTTCGATAGCTTTTATTCAATTACCGCAGTGGTAGAAATGAGGTTTAGGAAATTGAGGGGCGGTTAGATCAATTATGTTAAAATTGGGCCCTGCATTCCCCACCCCTGAATACTTCATCAAAACACTCACAATCTTGAGCGTTGCCACCATGATGAGTCCATAACAACCCTATTATGACGTAAACAGCAAGTATTACGTTCATGTCTTTGTTCATCATCTTTTCCTGCACAAAATTCAGTATTTAGAACCCGAGAAGAAATCTAAGATTAAGCGAGAAAAGTTAGTTTTGGTAAAGTAACGTATTTGTCGTTGTTACTCCTACATTCAATGCAGGGGCGACTAATGCATGGAGATAATTTACAATTCCCATTGTAAAAGTTAGGTAGCAACTTTTCAAGTCATATGGACAATACTAAAATCCGCAGTACCAAAATAGTTATATTTTTGAATTCTTTATCGGCTGATCTTCCTACAGATAAAGAGGTAGTTGCTGTCTATTTAAATTATGGAATTGTATTTACAAGCGGCAGGTATTAATCTAAGGCCTAAGCTAAAGGACCTTGTTAGTCACTGATGCAAGAATGCAAGGATTCCAGTTTCTTTGCTTTCTTGAGCTAGCTGAAAAATAACACAAATCGCGGCTGTAACTTGAATATCACCTGGTACACAGTGTAGGGAGCTTATATGTCTGTGTGAATGCTATCTTCTTCTTCTATTACAGTGTTACGATCTGTTACTTAATTGTGACATAAGTACATGAACGACACAATACAATAGCAGGCGAAATAATATTACAAGAGATTGTGAATAGGCGGAACTGCATCGTTTCATACAGATGAATTGTGTATACGTACAATTTTTCTATTGTTAATTAACTTGGCAAGCAACCGTATTCATCGGTATTGCTTTCAGGTGTAACGGATTGCGCTTAAAATATAGGATTACTGTTCAGCTATTAAACCTGATGAGGCCGGGACAACACAGTCAAATTTCTTCGAGCCCGAAATCACATTCGAATCGATACTATGCATTGATACGAATCAAATAAAAGAAGAAGAGGTAGATAGCGTTCACTCAGATATACATTAACCAGCAACAAATTATAAGTATTCCTACCTAATCCGGTTAAAAAGCTTAAGATTAATCTTATATTTTGAGCGCAATCCGTTAGACCTGAATCCCTCATTGTTAATTAGCAATCCAGTTGTACAGTAATACTTTTATATTGGTAATTGGAAGAATTTATGAGAATTAATACTAATTTGATAGCGATAGAATCATTTAATTTATGATGAAGCTCATTTTCTATGTGATCTCAGGCATTTTTATTAGAATTTCTACTCCTAGGTACCTCCTATTTGACATTCACCTCTCTAGAACAGGGCTGGACAAACCCGTGTGCCGTCCGCCGATTTTTTTATGAGGCCCGGTGTAACACATTAGAAAGTTTCAAAAAACGAAAATAAATTTTTCTTAGCATTAGTGATCGAAGGTTTTCTTTTCAATTCTCGATATTTGGGATGAAAATAAATATAAAGACCATTTTTCAAAAACAAAATTCTGTATGGGGTGCTGAGAAAATATATGCAACCCTACAAATTGTTCACTTCACCGCGTGCAGCCCCTACCCTATAAAGTTTGCCCACCCCTGCTCCAGAAATATAAGATTTGCAGAAGAAATTGTTTAGATTGGGGATGAAGTTTTTGTGAGTTCTACAAGCCTACTACTATCTACTCGAGGGAGAATAAACAGTATTCACACACAAATCGGATATTGCCCGAATGCCCTTATAACCTGTCCACCACTGGTTAGAACATAAAGTCATAGTGCACCTTGAATGTGCCTGTGAATAACGTTGTGTTTCCGCTAACCGTTCTATGGCTGTAATCAGGGAATAGTTCATAGTCATATCGTTAAGTTATACACTTAACGGTGCATAGTGGATCTCTTAAACCAGTGCTACACATCGACGAATCCAGTGTTAACGATTGGTGTCCCATTGTTCCATTCACGAATTCAGAGACGGCATGCTACTTTCAAACCTCCATTTATTTCTTAAAAATATGTCAATTCAGACATATTTGGTATTTTCACACCAGAGGTGTGCAAGCTTGTAACCGCAGTTGAATAATTGTCCACCCCTGCTGTAATGCATCACTTTTAATCATCTTGATGGTAAGAATTACTGATGTGCTGCAGTTATACGGTAGAAATGATAGTTATAAAAAAAAAATTCTAATAAATTCGGGATAAAATATATACTTTATAAGAATATGTTTTTACCATATGACTCTTTATCCGTTCATCTTGACTATACATTCATTGCTAAACATCGTTAAATTAGAATCGTGTATTTGCTGATATGTAGTCAAATCAGGTTACCGTGTATTAAACAAAACGTGAAAGAATCAGTTGCTAGCTAGTGTTACAAACACTGTTAATGCAAGTTGCTAGCTGGACAACTACTTCAGTATTATCATAACGACAAAGCATATAAGAATGACATCGATATATGTAGTTGTTTATAATATGACACTCTCAAGCAATATTATTTATGTATGATCGTGATCTGCATATAGGTATCACACTATATATTTTTATGTACTAGTGGCGGGTATTGGAGTATTTATTTCCATTAAGGTAAGTTTCTCAGCAATGCATTAATTTAATTGCGATCGATGGTCAAATTTAATACCCAGTTAGTATCTATGAAAAGTATGGAGAAAGTTATTTCATTTATACATTACTGTTCGAAAATATTATTTTCCAATGCGAGTCTCAGCACTGTCAGCACCCTCGCACTCTCAATGCACTGCCTCAGCATATACTTTCCTGTACACATATTTCACTTGAAGTTTAAGAAGACTATGTCCTATTCTAGCATAAATTGTTTAATCAAAAAGTCTCCGATGCATTCTTTAGCTGATCACGATCAACACAGAAGAATTGTGTTGCCTCCTTTTCCTATCTCCGAATCTCACTTCTGCAATGCCACGACACACTGTAGCAAAGCAAAGAATTCCAAGTGTTGCGTAAATTTTCAAATAAATGCAGAGAGGAATGCTCCAGGCGGTGGCCACCATGTAAGCAATCGATATCGATAGCATCTGAGTGCTAAATGCGATGGCGACGTGATCGCGAAAATGTACCGACGTGGTGGCTGAATAAAATCAATGATTGTTAATTTGATAGTATAATGATCAATGAAACATGTCAGAGTCAGACTTCTCGCGATCCTTGGTGATGAATAAAACAAACATGTTCATACAAAAACTTTACATTTAAATCTTGCGCCATTCTGTTATTTGCTTTTATAATAAATTAAATAAATGTATATACTTGAGTAATGTACGACGAGTTGTGCCAGATTCTCATCTGCTGCATTAGAAGTTATCATTTTCTTTATATTTTATCACATTACACGCTTTTAGGCTCATTCATCCCCCGTTGGCCGACAAAAATCCTGGAAATTATTTAAAAATATTCTCCGTAGCATATCACTGCTGAGTGGGGAATAGTTACGTAATGAACAATACATTGATTGTCCCGTTAGGGGTGTACAGGTTGCCTTACTTGATATTTCTATCCACCAGATTGCATAAGTGACTCCGTTCAATGCACTGAGAATATAGAGCATGTATATATTGGAAGGAGCGGGTGACCATATTAATCCTGTTGTGAAAAAAGCGATGTCGATTACGACCGCTGTTAGGTACACTGGAATCTGGCCCGTCTTCGGAGCACAGTACGACACGAAAGTCGAGGTTATCATGCTCGATATTCCGTTGATTGTTGTGTACAGTCCAATCTACAAAAATATATATTACATTAAAAGATGCTTTTGTTACTATACAAACTACAGTCCTATCCATTGCGTCTGACTGAAAGGCTCAGGTTCAGGTTTAGCTCGGATGCCAACAGTAGTGGCTTGAATCATTTCGAGTTTGTAATATCTGATGAATTGAGGCTAACCTGAATTTCCTCGATTTGACTTCAGTGTTCAAGATGTAACAAACCATTAAAATCAAGCATTATTGTATTTGTATTCAAACTCACGGATTCGACTCCAATCGTGCAGGATATGTAGGCACGATTAAACTCAAACACGTAAAAGGCCATGTTAAGTCCGACATAGAAATAGGTTGGAAATTTGAGCAAATGATGAAGAGAGCAGAAGTGAGCTATTGTCTTCTTTATTTCCAAACGTAGGATAGAGCATACGTTAGGTCTTATGTTTCCAATGACTATAAAATCACATAAAAACCTTGTACGTGAAATGTACTAAATCAGATAACAGATGTGTCAAAAAATAAAATACCTTTGTCATATTTGGCAGGGATTTTTGGTAGAAAGAAATAGCTCACAGCCGCAGAGCCTATTTGTACGATAGCAAATATGCCCATGAGTATATAAACGGACCATTCTACTGGCCTGTATGAATCCAGTTGTTCATCTGTAATGTTGTAGATATAGTCGGCCTGTTCACAAAAGTCGATAGATATCATCGTTTTGAATATACTTTTATTGCTAATGGCTTATGGCTAATTGCTTATGGCTAATAGGGCACCGGCAACAACTGGGTTACTGTAAGCATGCTAGTTAGTTTGAACGATTTTATAATAACTTCTTGAGACCGTCATCAATCCTACAGTGACTATAGGGAAAATGACGATATATCCCAAAGGAGTATCCTTGCGAAAATCTCTCACTATGTATCTATCAGTTAATATATTTTCAGTTCACGATCGCATTAGTATCGAACTTGTCGGACATGATCATACCTGACAATCGTGAGCACCGCAAATAGACCAGTCGGGCCCCGAAGTATTAGAAAAATTGTTTGCAATCGTTGCATTGTTCAATAGACCTTGAATGCTAGAGTCTTGCTTCATGTTACTCAGTATTGCGTACGATAATCCGCTTCCAAGTAACTGATATAAGAAAAATATACAACATTTGGAATTTCGTGCATATTGCTTCTACAACATTTTTAATAAGTAAGTAACTTACTTGACCGACACTCGTGACAGCATACAATACCCCAAAAAAGTGACTTATTTTAGCAGTGCTACTCGCTTCGTTGTCCTGCACGGCCAATTTCTCACCAACGAAAGTAACTATCGTGGATGACCCAGTCCAGATAAACCCATCTGTTAATCCCATCAGTACAGCACCAGGGAGTAGGGTGAACCAACCTAGTGGTGTAATATTGTTTTGAGTTAAGATAGTATGTAAATGAACTTTGAATCTAGATAATATGAATGGATCAAACTACATATCATGTTATTTCCTATACACATGTCATATCGTATATCATATATATCTATCTATGGTATTTGTAGCGTTACAGTGTAATTACTAACTTGGATACAAGTTGCATAAAGCATAAAGTCCTGCAGAGATCTGTGCCAATATGATAACTATTTTAGGTCCGTGAAAATCCAATACGAATGGGAGAAGTAGTAGAGAACTCAAAATGGATAAAACTGAAAGCGTCATCATACTCGTAACTCCGAGTCCCATTTCAATGTTGATGCTGCTTTGTAGATCTAATACACCTGTGAATAGAAGGCAAAATGCTGTGAATAATATCAATATAAGTGTAGAGGGAAAAAGCATTGTATTGAGTATTGACTTGCGATCTAAATCTGTTACATGACTTGGTACAGGGCATAGTAAAACATTGAGCCTCTAATAAACAGCTTCACTTCCAGAAAGGAAATCTAATGGAGCTTCACAACACACTGGTCTGGTCAACTGGTCAAAAGCTCCATTTCGATTGGGATTAATTTTTCCTAGTTAGAATTCGTCCTCACGGGGATTTTTTTCAATATCTTTCAACAGTTTTTTAAACCATGCCCCCGCTTCGAAATGCGCCGATAGGCAGGATTCATATGATACGTACCCACATATGCCCCTGAATATGCCGTTAGTCCTAGCGAAGTAATGTAGAATATACGTGTGAGATGCGAAACACTGTTTTTTGAAATTTGTTTTTCTTCAGAATCTTTGAGAGTTTCATTTGAATCTGTAATGTAGAAAACGAAAATAATCGCCACATCATAACCACAGCTTGGATTAAATTTCCGTTCCTGCAATTCCTGCAAGGGTACGGGAGTAATCTTATCACGTTTATACGCTCATGGCAGTTTAACTATCCGGGATTGGGATTTAATGTGCTCGTCGAGCCCGTTGGTATAATTCGCCAACCTAAGTAACAAGTAATCAACCAACTTAACCATAGTGCTGTACATGGTTACGTAAAAATACAGAATATATTTTTATTCCTTTGTTGCAATTGACTACAAATCATAGGTCCCTTTCTAAACATTCTACACCACACAACTGAATACAGCAGTATATACCTCAACACGAATTGATAATAGCCTGCATGAAGATATTATACGTATTGTAAAACACTTACGGAATGAAACGTTGTCCGCCATCGAAGCACTCATGACTGTAGTGTATACTCAAGATGTGAATTGAAATTGTACTGCACGATCACGAAATAGATGAACTCTGGATCTGACCGAGGATTCAATTATACACTGCACAAAAACTTCATTTCTATAAGCAAGCAAAAGAACAATAATTTAGGAATTGATTATCCATAAAATTCGATTAACATGATAATTTACACTGCCTGCGTTACCACCACGAAACGGAAATACACACAGTATTGATACTTCACACTACCGAAGTATTACCATAGTCTTTAAATACCTAGTCTGGAAGTTCAGCCAGTTCTCTCGTTTAGGTGGTCGTTAACAGCGACACCTAGTGCGGGTGTGTAACTTTCTGAAATGTTGTCCGCTCTAGCATGTAAATGCCAAAATGAGTTAGAGCAGCACTTGAAAGATAATTACCTATTTATGTTGCATGTTTTACATTAACAGCTAATTCCATTGCTTCTTCAAATAACAGTATACCTTATTAATAGAAAAAAATCACAAATTGTCTGAAAACATGCAACATGAATAGGTAATTATCATTCAAATGAGGCTCTAACTCATTTTGACATAGGGCATTTACATGCTAGAGCGGACAACATTTCAGAAAGTGTATGCACCCGCACTAGATGTCGCTGTGAACGACCACCTAAACGAGAGAACCGTGTCAACTTCCAGACTAGGTATTTAAAGACTATGGTTATACAGTAGAAAACGCTTAATAAATCCCACCGCATATAAAATCCAATTTATTAAGCGCCTTGCCTTGGACCGAATTTTCGAATCAAAAATCCAAAACCCGCTTTATAAATCCGTTTGTTCATACTAAGTATTCCATTTTCTAATGATTTTTGTGAATAAACTGTCTTAGTGTAGTCCCATTCGAACCAAAATGTGATTTGTCAATCTCATCAAATCGAGCGTTTTCGAACTAGGATTATCCCACGGTCAGTCGCCCGTTGTGTAACAATTGTGTAAAAAGTATTGAGGATTATGTTTTATTCTATGAAAAGATAAACAGATGATCATCATTTTAAAAGAGTGACATTTACACTCAAACATACCTCGTTGTTTCATTTTTTTGCATCACATGATTCATAAATAAATTACTGAATTTTTTTTGGACTCACTTTTATCTTCCCGGTTTATGAACCCCCCGCTTATTAAATCCAAAATAGACTGGGACAAAGGTGGATTTAATAAGCGGGTTCTACTGTACTGTTGATTAATGAATCAGGTTCAGGAAGCGAAGTGGGATAATCGATGTTCTTTCACTTTGGTCTGTTGAATCACTGGCCTTGTGAGACCGCTATGCAGCTCGTTCATAGTTTTTGGCGTTTTTTCAGTGTTGTCATGCGTCGATATCCGCGAATTATTAGTCGGTTTGGTCGTCTCGTCCGAAATAAGAGAAGGGGGCCGAATTATATCTCGAGATATAAAATTGAGCGGTTTTACTGTTTCAAGCGATCCACAGAAACTTTATATGGCTGTTTTATTTTCTCAATTACGAAGTACTTCGGATAACGTTCTAGGACTTTAAAAGGTCCATTGTAAGCTCTTTGTAGAGCGTGTTTGTGTGTATCATGTCTAACAAATACATGCATGCATGTCTGAAGTTCCTTTTGCAAGTAAGATTTTACATTTTCAGATGGGCGCGGAGGAGTTGGTTGTAAAGTTTTTACAAACCTCCTCAATTGATTCATATAATGTCCTTGACTAATGATATTTTTTTAAGAATTGAAATTAACAAAGTCACTAAGAATTCTTCAGGCATCTCTGAAAGCCATTTCAAATGGGCTCAAGCCAATACCCTTTTATATTTGACTCCTTTTACCCAAAGGAACCATAGGTGAATTGTAGAACCAGTCAGTGTTTATTTCATGTGCTTTCAAAGAACATTTAAAATGTCTGTGAAAACATTCAACCATCCCATTAAATTGTGGGCAATAAGCAGTAATAAGTGTGTGACGGGTTCCTACGAAGTTTATCAGATCCTTTCATAAATGAGAAATAAATTCTCCGCCATTGTCGGTTACCAATGGAACAGGACATCCAAACATTGACACAAAATGCATCAGAAACGCCATTATTACAGTCTCTGTACTTTGGTATTCAATCGGTATGGCTACCGGAAATCGTGTATACTTGCAAATTGTATGGATGAAAAATACTAGCAAAATTACTATTAAATTCACTAATCAAGTGTACTGCCTGCTCACAGGAATGAAGTATTTGTGCAGTTTATAATTGAATCCTCAATTAGGTCATATATTTCGCGATCGTGCAATACAAATTCAATTCTCGATTCAGACTATGTTACAGCCTCCTGGGTACTTATTATTGGTCTGTGTAGGAGTATATTCTACTGCATCTAGAGGTGGGATCCAGAATTTGTATGCATGGACTAATATATCTTTAGTCGAATGCATTTTACACCCTCTAATTTAGTAAATGATATCCTGATACATACCAGAGAAATGCTCAAACAAAGACAACTCAGTTAGGAGCTTTAATCCTACTTAATCAAAATAAGAATCTTCATATATAACTATAAGAGCTTTTGCTTTAATTGAAACGCCGGCATCTTATACTGATATGGATACATAAAATGCATAATGCAAGCAAGTCGCATACTTTGCTTCCGTTCCAGCCTTATCCAGGAAATACGTCGGAATGTTTATTTACCTTAAAGTATCAATACTTTGTTGTTATTAGATTCAATTGGCACTGTCAAATATACTGCTTGCTAATAGGTATGAAGTTTTTGTGCAGTGTATAGTTGAATCCTTGTTCAGAGTTTATATATTTCGTGATCTTGCAATACAACTTCAATTCTCATCTTTGGAATAAACTACTGCCATAACTACTTCGATGCCGGACAACGTTCCATTCCGTAAGTATACGTTTACACTACGTATCCACTAAAATAACTAAATAATATATCCTTATGCAGGCTATCATCGAGTTGTGAAAACTTATATGCTACTGTATACAGCGATGTAGTGTCAAAATACTTAGGAAGGGGCCTATAAATTTGTAGTCGAATGCATCAAATTTCATAGCAAATTTATAGCCAAAACGTGGAAGAGAAAGAAATGGATGAAAAATTATTCTGTCTTTTACTCAACCATGGTGTACGTGAGGTTGGATTTGGTTGAGTACTTGTTACTTGGATTGGTAAATTTTATCAATGGTTCGACTAACACATTGAATCCCACCACAGGATAATTTTTCACTTTAAATAGAAAATTTGTAACAATATAATATGTTTTGTTAGTCAAACCACACAAACATGTTTTTTTTTCTGGAGCAAAATATTCATAAGAATGAAGTATAATTTTCTGGCGTTGTGGTTTTCTTAGAAACTTTATTTCTTAAAATCTGACGTTATTGCTACGGTATGGGCAATCATGATTACAATGTAAACAGCTTTTCTAATTTATTTAATCCAAGCTGTGATTGTAAGGTGTCGATTATTTTCGCTTTTTTCAAAATTACAGATACCAATGGGACTCGAAAAGACTCAGAAGACAAACAAATTCTAAAATACAGTGTTTCGCGTCTCACACGTAAATTCTACATTGCTTCGGTTGGGCTAGCGGCATTTATAGGAGCCTATATGGGTACGTATCATATCAATCCTATCTGTCAGCGTTTTTTAAAGTTTGATAACTGTTGAAAGATATTGAAAATATCCCCGAAAGGACAAAATCTACCTACGACAAATTAATCCCTATTCGATATGGAGCTTTTGATTAGTTGTAGTGTGTTGCGAAGCCCCATATGTTATCCTTCCTGGAAGTGAATTAAACCTAGCCCTTACCATGAACCTATTAGCAGATGGTGAGGCGGTCACAGCCTATACGCAGAAGCTGTATAATACAGTTGCAATGTTTTACTAGATTCAGATTTTAAGGCAATACTGGGCTATTTCTTTTTGCGCTCATATTAGTATTCTTCACGGCATTTTGCCTTATATCCACAGGTGTATTTGATCTACAAAGTAGCATCAACATTGAAATGGGACTCGGAGTCACGAGTATGATGACCAAATCAGTTTTATCCATTTTGAGCGCTCTACTTCTACTCCCATTCGTATTGGATTTTCATGGACCTAAAATAACTGTCATATTGGCACAAATCTCTGGAGGAATTTATGCTTTGTGTAACTGCTATCCAAGTTAGTAATACCACTACACTACAACGCTGCAAAAACTTTAGAGTATAGATGTATATGATATACGCCACGGTATGACATGTATATAGGAAATAACATGATATATACTATAATTCAAACCTGTTATCTAGAATTGAAGTTAATTTCCATACTATCTTAACTCAAAATAATATTATACAACTAGGTTGGTTCACCCTACTGCCTGGCGCTGTACTGATGGGATTAACGGATAGGTTTATCTGGACTGGGGCAGCGACGATAGTTACTTTCGTTGGTGAACAATCGGCCGTGAAGAACAACGAGGCGAGCCGCACAGCTAAAATAAGTCACTGTTTTGCAGTATTATATGCTCTCATGAGTGTCGGTCAAGTAAATTAGTAAATTTGGACTATTAAAGATGTTGTAGAAGCAAAATGATGTATATTTTCATTATATCAGTTCTTGGAAGCGGATTATCGTACGCAGTACTGAGTAGTATGAAGGAATACTCTAGCATTCTAGACCCATCGAACAATACAACCGATGCAGGCAACTTATCTAATACTTCGGGACCCGACTGGTCTCTTTGCGTTGCTAACGATTGTCAGGTAGGACCATGTCCGACAAGTTTGATACTAATGTAATCGTTAACTGAAAATATATTAACTGATAGGATACATAGTGAAAGATTTTGGACCAGTACCCTATTTATACAGCTAGGTCGAATGTGAGATTGTTGAATGTTACTTTCTCGAGAAACGGAGAGTAGTATGTGTTTCTTAGCCATAAAAAATGTATATTCAAAACGGCGATATCTATTGACTTTTCTATACAGGCCAACTATATCTACAACATTACAGAGGAGCAACTGGATTCATACAAGCCAGTAGAATGGTCCATTTATATACTCATGGGCATGTTTGCCATCGTACAAATAGGCTCTGTGGTCGTGAGTTATTTCTTTCTACCAAAAATTCCTGCCAAATATGACAAAGGTATT
>QXVX01006024.1:2182-26591 GCA_013436065.1 Halocynthia aurantium
CTTGTTCTGTCTGCTGTTGAAATTTTTACTTGTCTTTCCTTGTGTTAGTATTCAACACGCAATGGATAACGCTTGCATGAAAGTTCTCCAATTTCCATCGCTACGGCCTTGTGACATTAGCATGCATTCAAAAGCGGCATGATACCACACTATCACGTTCTCTTTCAGGGTATTAGTATTGACGTTAGAACATACACGGTATTTCATGCGTAACCTCGTATAGCTTGTGGTTAGATGACAGTGTGTTGATGAATTAAGTCAGGGTTAGCAATCTCATTACAATCTGTTAATTGCAGAAGACTGGTTGGTAGTGGAAGAGGAATTTTCGCTATTAGAAGTTAGTGTAGAAGGTGGCTATCAGTAGAATTAACCTCTTAGTTTTGGAATATAGTATCCATGCCAAATCTCTAATATACTTTGACAATAATATTTTGATGAATATAACATTGGATTCAGATAATGTTTTTATTAGTTAAATGGATTTATGCCGCCGTTTACGTGAATTGGTCGATAGAAATTAAATTTAAATAGCACACTAGGATACACTTACGTCATTACCGAATGGTGCCGTGGCGGTTGTAAGTTCATCAACGATATAAGTTGAATACTCCATGCACAGTATCTAATTCGTAGTGTTTAGTGTTCAACTTTCTGGCTGTCTAGACGGCAAGAATGGTACTAGGCACACTGCCGTTTCATTAGCATGCATCTATTTAATTGCGACATTTTGTATTGACTATAAATTTGAAAAGAGAGTGTTCGCCACTAGATTTTTGAGCGGCGGATCAACACAGCGCCTAACGTAAATCAGCTTTAGGAGAGCCGCAACATTGCGGTGATAAACCAACATTACTTACAAGATAGTTTGAATGTCTGCAATAGCTTCTGTGTAATCTCATGCATTGTAATTAGTTTTTCCTTATTGTTTTGTGTCTCAATCGATCATCAAGTTTATCTAGTTTAATTAGTTTCGTAAGCCCACCCTCTTGTGTTCGCGCTTGGCGTTCATTGATACATCATCTCGGTAATTCATCATCCGTCTTGTTATTTTTGTATGAAGCTTTTTGGCGAAAAATGTACTGCTGGTTGACCGCGTTTCAAGACGATTTTTTCACGTATAAATTTCCATTCTTCAGTCGGTCAGTTTTCTTATTTTTTTCGAGATTTTCAGTTCTTTCGCGTAATATGCGTTCAAACGAATAACGTTCAGAGACATAGCCAAATTTTAAACGATTCAGAAAAGAAAACGTGCCAGTGCATCGACACGAAAAAAAATGAAATGAAATTTTATTCAGTTTCGTTCTCTGTAACTGGCTTTACTGAGCTTGAAGTCTTGCAGTGATAGTTGGAGGTCGATCATTAGCAGTCGTAGCAGACAATTGCCAAGGTGTAGGCTATCATTCGCATAAGCTCGTTAAATTTATTTTCTGACTTTACCCGCAGGAATTTCGGTTACTGACATGATCGATTGGAAGTTATTTTATTGTCTTTCATTCCTGCCAATTACTTGTTATTGCTTTACTGTTCTCTAACTGATGTCCTATTTTAACGATAAGGTATTTTTTATCAGTTTATTCGTCGATATTAAAACGATTAGATGGTCACATACCTTCTCTAGTATCTAGATTAACTCGAAAACAGTGATCGCATGGAGCGTTTCCATTAAATATGTGAAGGCAAAATAATAACGGATAGATCTGTCTTATTTCGGTATTTATAGTATTTCAGTTGACAACACCATTAAGCTATCTGGCCGAATTACTGAACCGAAATTGATGCAACAGAGCTCTTGGCCTTACCTATATCTGCCCCGGTTTCGGCATTAGTAGCCGGTTAAGGGCCATGGCGAGTTATATATGCATATTTTGTCGACAGTCGGGGTTGCTTTCTGTGTCATGAGGTGTGTCCGTCTGGTATTGTACTCCTGTTGTGATTTTAAACAGATTAGTCGCCTGTTGCAGTGCCGCAGTAAGGTAGGTCCGATGGACATTCAATTGCAATATTAATTAGTCTGCTAGAAGGTAATTAAAGATATGTTTTTTTACGTTCCGTATGAACTCGAAGTCACCAGTCAAAAGTTGTCGTTTCCGTTTTGTTTCGGAATTTTCAGATTTCCCTTTAAAAATAGAGGGTGACTGTGACTGTGCGTCATCACAAGCATCAGTAATAGAGTACTGTACTTACTAACGTTAACACCAACGCCAAATTCTCCCAACAAAACACAAGACGTTATTGTTGCTGTGATATTTTTATCCGCAATTTCCCGTCTAAAGACAATATGACAGAATGTAAAACCTAAACGAAGTTATCTACACCGATTTATTGTTATACCAGAATATCTAGTATCTATTTCAGTGAAGGTAGATTGGTTGGAAGTAGAGGATGCTTCGTAATATTTAGTCAAATCGCACTGCTAGACGAGGATGATATCCTTCCCTTGTATGAAATAATAGAGCAGAAGATTTCATCCAATTTACGGTGTTAAAACGTCATGAGTTCGGTGATGCAGTATTTTGTGCGGTATAATATTTATTTTATCGCTTGTGCTCGAATCATGTTACTGTACTCGCGTTACTTCGGAACGATTTTGTGCGTCACACATTGCTTTAGCTGTTTGAGCTGACTTCAGAGCTTAGTATTTGTCAACCGCTTCATTCTACTATTAGCGTACGCCGTATTATTATTGGCTGTCATCGATCGTTCTTTGATGACTTTACGCTCAGCGAACTTACAGTAATCTGTATATTGCATAGCAGTGATATAACCCACTCTTTCGAATGGAGTTTCCGGAAGTCAAAACATCGCGTTACCTCATAGCTTCCTCTTCATAGGCCAATTGACAAGAGTGCTGTGCTGAAGCCATATTTCTGTCTACAGCTTATCCTCAGTTGGGATTTTCCAGTGCATAAAGCCAGCAGCCCGTTTAGATCTGAATGAGTCTCCGTGTAACAGTAGACTTGAGAGTTGTATCTTTTTTTTGCCGGCCTTAGTAAATGATACAAGTAATTTGATAAAGCTGTTTGTTCATATATAGGAAATAGTGTAGTAAAATTACTTTCCTGAGTGTACCGTAAGATTCAGATGGCTAGCAATCGCCCTGTTAGCTGGCCCACAGAGTCTTCAACGTTCATGTGCTACAACATTGGCCAGAAAGTATGGAAGTTTCACGGCCTTCGATCTTGTGATAAACTGCCAGGCGAGGATCAGGCTGCAGGACATTCAGGACTTTTAAAAGCTGGCACTTGCCTGAAAGTGAGCCTGATCCCTCCAGAGCATAACAGCCGAAGATTGGGAAGGACTTGTAGCGTCGGAAGTAGTTATTCGAGTTGTGAATCGGAATGCTCCAGTCAGGCAAGCCCCGTCAGTGAATCGATGGAGGAAGTATCCAGTGATTTTCTGACCATCAAACCCACATCCCCGAACAGCAACGAGGCTTATGCGAGCGAGGAATGCCGAAAAAATATGTCTGAAATGGATACCAGTGATGTCAAACTCTTCGAGGATGCAGGGAATTGTACAGAACCCGCCGATTTAACTTCACTTACCAACCTGATTAACATTTTATTGAGGAAACACACTCTGGTTCAGAACGGATTAGAGTTGTTAGAAAATCAACCAGGTATTTTGAGGAGCGGTATATTAACTACAGAGTACACTAAGTAGTATTTACAGTTCTTTTGAAATGAGCTTGTATTACATAAAAAATTCTTGCATGAGAGTTGTGAATGTGCTATGTGTTACTGGCATACTTCTTCTATTCATGTTGGATTTCTATGCGTCATCTCCTCTTGGCAATGTCATGTATGCAGTGTATTAATCTGCTTGCATTACTAATATCACTTATTATCTAATTTTAACTTGGAAATATCAATTTTCTTTCAGCGCTCGCAGTGAGGTTGCAGCAAAGGCGGAGCAAGCAAGAATTAGCAGACCAAGGAATCATGCCACGTAAGTAGACTGACTTTTATCCATAAACCATAAAACTTTTCGAGTAAATTACTATTATTCTATATATACTAGTATTACTAGCAGAGAGTATTAGAACTTTTTAATCAGCTATTATGTAATTGTCCCTTCATTAATTTCAGCAATAGACTTTTAATTACACATTTTCCGCATCCCTTACATCTCGCTCGCTTTGGTCCCCAGTGACCTATTATACAGAAACAGTTGTCTTCTTATATCAGGATATAATTTGTAAGGTACCTTGTAGTTTGTAATGTACAGAACATATTGTCCTCTGCAATTGGAAGCTGTTCTTTCACTTTGATAAAATTGTTAGGAGTTTTCGAATAGTATTTTTATCCAAAGGTTTTAGTTCCTAGAATCATTGTAGATGAGAAATTTGCTAGTTAATATTATAATCCTATGTTACAATGTGAGTATTTGGTTGTGTGAATAACTGCAAATAGAATAAAAAATGTAATAGGAATGGTAAGCTACACATAATCTTATTGAAAAAGTAAAAAAAACCTTTCTGATGGATTTGAGCAGTATTTAATTGAGATAGCTTGTGGTATGTCCATCATCCATTGTTTGCATTCCACTTACAGGGGGCTAACATCTCCTCAGCTAAGTGTCTTGCCTGACTTCTTTCAATGCAACTCAAACAAGGGTCAGAAATCTTAGTTTAATGTCAACGATCATAAAAGAATTTATTTTTGAACCACACCTAGCATAATATTCCAAATATTCCAAATATTCCAAATAAGAATTTTTAGGCCTCTACCATTCGAGGTATGCATGTCAGTGATTCGTCTGGGTGGTCTCGCACTTTACCTAAGATAATGGTATTTATATTTAAAATGTCCTTGTTGTAGTGTAGCATATCAAAATATCAATAGATGGTTTAAAGGCTTGAACAATACCAAGTGATTAAATATATTGAGTAAACTATCGCTGACTTTTTTATAAAAGGTAATTCATTGGTATTGCCTTTGGTCGCATTGCAGCAGGTTTTTATGTTTTTGATGATGATGTTGTGCGTTTTTCCTTCAATAGTTTTTATATGTGTGCTGTTCCGGCCATACAGTCATAGAAATGGCCGATGGTAATAAACACACGCTGTACCGGAATGGGGGAAGTGCTTAAATCGTGTGCCTACCTGATTTCGATTTCCTTCTATCTCTTGCTGATGTTGATTCATCAGTAAGCGCTATGCTGTATTTTTTGTATAGCATTATGCATATTCCTAATAAAAATGTTTCATATTCTGTAGATCAAAAGAGATACAATAAGTGTATTTGAAATGTGATAGAATTTAATATGTCGTGTAAATTTGTGGCTTATTTGAAGTAAAATAATAATGAAGTATTATAGCTAATTTAATACTCTGATGCTATGTATCAATTCCTGAATTTGATGTCATTTATGCTTTATGTACAGCAACTCATACTATTATGCTATGCTATTATTATATTATCACTACTTTAGCACATACGAATGGTGTGTATCCATTGCAGTTATTGATAATGATATATTTCGATTTTTCAGCCCTCAAGAGTCCAGCAACATACTTCGAACAAATTCAAAAGCTGGAGAGAGCAAGGACGGGAGATATACTCAATAAAAAAATGCAATTTCGACCAGAGAGAGATTTACTCGTTCGGAAACATATTTTGGAAGGTGAGATAACATTTCTGACTTTTTAATTGCTGTCATGCAAGCCCTATTTCATATCTCACACATAGATTTTAGTAATTGTGTAATGAAGATGCAAACAGTCACTGCCATAGGGCATAGGCATACTGTGATATATCTGTATGTAACATAAACTTTGTTACAGACACTTAACCAATGAAACTTGATAAAGTGAGCCATTCCTAAGAATGGGGATCTAGATCAGCGCTCTTCAAATGGGGTTCCGCGGAACCCTAGGGTTCCGTGAAGCATTTGGAGGGGTTACGTGAACTCTAGGCGTTCCGCGTGTTACAGGGGGAATGATTATGACTTTTGAACAAAGAGGGGTTCCGTGAGATTCACTGAAAACATGCCGGGGTTTCGTGACGGCAAAAAGTTTGAAGAGCGCTGCTCTAAATACAATCACGGAATTCCCTATTTCCATTGACAGTGCTGTTGAATAATGAAATCTATATAGATGAAAGTTAAAATACTTTAATGAGTTTTACATCCACTATTATATTATTGTATTCGGTTCAGGTCAGATTTATATAACAGCTGGGAAAAACTTTCAGCTAATGTGTAATATTATTTTCAGTTGATATAAAAATATTAAAAAAATTAACGCAAATTTAGTGCAAGCCCCGTATCCTGCTAGCTCTGACTTTATGGGCTGCAGCTTTGGTATTTCTGTCAGCTGGAAAGTCTCCAGAGGTTAAGAAAAATAAGGTTGGGATTTCTTGAATGGTACGGTTTTGTTAGGTTGGAATGTCTGATGTCTTTTGTAACCTAGGGGCCAACACAATCAATATCCGACTAGATAAGACTAGATACTATATAGTATATAGCTTTCAAACAAAACCTTCCTTTCTTGAAAAAACTTATGAACACGTACCTATTAAATTCTCTTTTGCTCTGTCCATCTGACCCGTAGTGTATTACTAAGCTGTAATTCGAACTGCCGGTAACACATGCGAGATTGGCAAGACCTGAGTGAGTCAAATAAATGTCGCACAGTTATTTCAAAATTTTACTCCAAAATCCTTTTACCTTTATATGAAAGCTTTTGCTCTAGCGATAGCAGTTTCAGCTGATATACCATGTGTGTTTTTTTGACTATGCCCCAATATCTAGCATTTGATATATCCTCGACAATAGGCTTATCCCTCCCTGCATATAGCTGCTTAAATATCGCCTATAAACACCACCATTTATCATATGGTAACAAGGCAGGCTTATAGGAAGTAGAATTGTACAAACAGCTAGTGATGCTAACACGTTTATCGCCATGTGAAGCTTGAATCGGACTGTTTTCATAATTAAATTTTGGGAGTGTTATTTAGAATTCACTTTTTTACAACCTTACAAGTTAGTATACATCACTAGTTGTTTGTACAATTCTACTCCCTATTGGTTCATTCTCTAATGTTATTCGTACCTAGCCAATAGTCATTTCCAATGCTACCGAATCCATGGATGTAATTCTTCTTTATTTTTCCTAAAAAAGTGTCGTAATCCACTAGGCGCAGAAAAACCTGTTTTCAAGAGGTAGTGGCATTTCATCATTCCAAGTAATAATTAAAATTATTCTACAATTACACATCAATGTAAAATATCCATTTAGTATTTATATCCATTTGGCTATCTACATGTGTCATTTTCATGGTTTAGCTATTCACTACACGTTTTACTTCCTTGACCAATAAGAGCTCTTCCCGCAGACCAGGGGTTCTTAATCTGGGGTCCATGAGCCACCAAGGGGTGCATGAACGAGTGTCAAGTGGTCCATGAAGTCCAAATGGAAATGTATACATGTAAATTCAGAAATTTTATCTTCCAATTTCATCTTCTCGTTAAAGACAAACAACAACACCCTTCACATTGAAAGGAAAGCTTTGGCAAATAAATTGCATTTGCTATTAGTTTAATTTATTAAAACCTAAATTTCGTTTCACTAATCGTTTCATTTATTGCGGTAATTCCAATTTTTGTTTTGCCGCACAGTATATAAGTTTTTCTAAGAATAGNGGCGTTCCGCGTGTTACAGGGGGAATGATTATGACTTTTGAACAAAGAGGGGTTCCGTGAGATTCACTGAAAACATGCCGGGGTTCCGTGACGCCAAAAAGTTTGAAGAGCGCTGATCTAGATTCAGTTTGCATTACCGATTGCATCCTCACCAAGAGTACCAGTGCTTTTGCTCTTTAGAAAACCGATACACAAATAAATATAATTTCAGTGTTAAATTTATTATTGGATTACCTCTCTGCTTGGTGTATATGCATTGGCATAATACTCCACTCTACCTTCGAAAGTAAGTGGGTGATACACAAGATTTCTGTAAGTTTGCAATGGGATGTACATTGTTTATGGGATGTATGATCTGTTCATGGGGTAAAAAATAAATATTGTTTTTATCTGTTTATGTTTCCCATCATGTGTGTTGATGTTTCTGTTTCCTATTTCGAATATCTCCTGAACCTTTGATCACACAGCTTTCCTGTAACATTACAGAAGTTAGATTGTGAATGGTAGTGATCCTGTGTTGACCAATATATATTCTTCTAATTAGCTCTACCTCTTTGATATTTCGAATAATAATATTATAGTAAAGGATTGCTTGAAAAAGACCTATGGTGCTAGGTTTCCTAATAATCTGTAATCATGTATAATAATATGGGTTACGATATATACATGTAACATGCAATGCGTCACAACTATAATTAAGAGGTTTTTGAAATGCTGTATGGCATCGCCTTCGGTGGGATTCTGAGCCAACAGATCAGTGGATTGAACTGCCGCACATTAACCAGTGACGCAGAGACTTCACGAGACATGCTAACAAAGAAAATATTAATACAGTTTGCATTCCTCATTATGACATCCTCGATAGCGTAATGGAAAGATTACTCATATTGAGTAGTTAGTGTTCGGCAGTAAAAGTGCCACACTTGCGTGCAATACTAATTTATTTGCTTACGGTCGTTGCCAAACATAATAGCACTTTCAACACCTTGACTGCAGTTGCCATTACTTGGAGAGCAGTCTTTATACATAACAAAAGAAGAAATGACTGACATTTCAATTTGTAATGTTTTAAATTTCCAAACCATCTTTTTTATATTTTTTTTCAATACGTAAATGCAAAAATGGTAATGTGATCAGTATGGAGAAATGAATTCTCTTGTGATCTATCTACAGCCTTGTAGCAGACTCTGATTAAATACGCGCTGCATATTGACATCTGTGTGTACTCTTTACTATCTTTAGGTTGCCCCCTTTCTCCCTATGAGATTTGTTTGACTCTTAGATTACACAACCTTCTTAAAAAGTTCAAAACCATTTGTCATTGTCTGTGAGATAGAATAACATAGATACTATCACTTGACATTTTTCACACCTCTCTGCTAAACAACACATTACAAAGGAATGAATACGACCGTAGTTGTAGCAGAACTTTTTCAAATTATTTTGGCATAACCTAAGCAAAGTTGTTTCTTCAATTTCCTTCACTTATGACTACATTGTTACAGTGCCAGTTTTACAGATACAACTTCATAGACTCCATAGAAAATATTGTATTAACTTTCTAATTTATGCTTTTTCTTCCATCTTCCACCAAAGTGCCTCAAAGATAACGGCGTGGTGTGTGTTATACTACTTAGAAATCAGTTTGAAGATTACAATGTAAAGGGTTTTATAGTTTTGTTCAATGTGTCAATTTTAATTTATAGCTATAACATCCTTATTTTATACTCTATAGACACAAGCGCTTACGATTCCATCGTAGCCAATCAGAAAGAACTAAAGAAGGCCAAGCTAGCAGATGACCTGAACGAGAAAATTTTTTATCGTCCCGGTGCCATTGAACTCTTGGAAAAAAACATCCTGCATGCTGATGAAAATGTCTCCGAAGCTATTAAGGGTAACATTATTGTAATAAATACAATGGCATGTTGGTATGCAAATTTCTTTTCGAAGCTTATATCATTAAGCACTATATTTTGTACTGTGAAATTCAATAATATAATTTACTTTGATTAGCTTAACCGTCGAGCTGTAGTTTTTCTCTTGTGTGGTATGCTCAACTTAATAAAGGTGTCATGACAAACATAACTTAGTTTCGAGCCAAAAACTGCAATCTGGACTAAAAATAGCTTGGTCAGAATCCATACCAGTTACAGGAGAGTGCAATAATTAAATATGTGATAAATAATAATCGATCTAATATTAGCTATGGTCTGTCTTAAAATGTTGTTAAACGAAGTTTGACTGCTACTTTTCAGGAGGACATGTGCAATACAAAAAGACTGCTGAATTCCCTGAAGAAGACAGCAGCGATGTTTCCTCTCCTGAACAAATGCTTAACCATGATCAGTCATCATCATCATCATTTTTTCCCACAACTGTTTCTTCTTCTCCTATTGGGTTCAAGTCGACACCCCGACCACTTCTCCCTTTGGTGTCTGAGTGCTCTAATGTTGCCAAAACTGTGCCATCTCCTATGCCGTTGTCTTTCACGGTATGTATTGGAAAGATGAAGTATTTTGTTTTATCCATGCACACCTTCATGTATTGTGTAAAATAGAATTGAACACGTGCAGAATAAACAAATTATAAACAGGAAAAGTGTACCTTTCGTATACTTTACTTGCACATAAATGAAATGGTAGAATTGCAGGATCTGGAAATTCTGTTGTATATGACTAATATTCATGGCTTCAGTTTGTAGGTCCACATAAAAAGCAGAGCTTCTTGATCGACGTGGCCGATTTACACGGCCGCAGTTGATCTTTATTGCGTAAACATACCGCCTATAGCTGGAGGGCTGTTTAATAGTTCCATGATTGTCTTCAGTTTCTGCATTCACCAACAACTTGTACTACACCTTGCACTACACATGCTAAGCTAATTAGACTGAAAATACTACCAACTTTTGGAGTCTGTCAAATACGAAGAGATTTTACACCAGTAAATACGACAGACACTAAACTATTCAAAGTCTCTTCTCACTGGTGATCTTTTGTATTTTGAACCAGCCTGAACTGGAATTTTTGCTCATTTGTCAGTCACTGGAATAGTGAGTTTGATCAACTTAAGATTACAGGTTAAATAAGTGCAGTGGTACGGTGTCAATAAGTAATCGGATAATCCCATATGTTGCTTTAAAATCTTCGGATTATCGCAGTAGGTTGCTTATCGGCAGCATGTTTGCCTCTTGGCTAAGATTTATATGATTTTTTTAACTGTGATTGACAAAATGGGTAACACCCATCGACTTTGAACTTTCCCTGTTTGGTTTGGTGATAATACCGAAACTCTTCAAGATCAAAGTGTTATGTCGTGAATGACATTTTCCGTGATTAAGCTGAGTACCATGAAATGTGTTAAGTCTGTATTAAAGCTGTGCAAGTATAAAAAATTGAGTTACACACAACGATTGCCAACGATCTGGCGAATGAACAGACTACACAATGCATGTATCAGGCAGTTCGTAGATCTTAGGAAGAATAGCCCCGTATGGAACTGTTCTGACTTACGAGCAGACTCAAAAACAGAACTCCTGTACTTTAAATTCTACGGTTCTCAATCTGATGAGTTAATTACATATTTGCGTCACTTCACAATACTGCCTCTCTTCTCCATTGCATTAATGTAATAAAATTATGGTTTTTGTTCCAGAGTAAATTTGATCCTGCAAGTCAAGTCAATGTGACCATGTCCAAAATGCCTAGCTCATTAAGCTCCACACATTCAACAGCAGGACATCCGTATTTAATGAGACAAACGTCAGGAACGAAAGTAAGTGTTTTATTATTTTGTAGGAAGTTGTACTTTTATTCAATTTTTTTATCAGGATGTTCTAGACTAGTATTTCTTGATGGGGATGACAGAGATCAGGGAGCGCTATGGGGTGGCACTACATTTACATAAATATCACCATCTTTGGCAAGAAATAAAATTACAGTGGTGCCGAGTACTTCGTACTCAATCCGTAAATAGTAAACTCAAGGTTCTGTTTGTCAAACATTCAATCTTATATTTTTACTGAGCTAGGCCTGGCAAATATCAGATAGAGGGGCGCTGGATAAAAACTGTATGAATTTTTCTATTTTGATTTACAACCACCCCTCGTTTCTTTGCTAGTCCTCAAAGATCTCATCAACGACAGTCCAGAGAAATGCCAGGAAGAAGAAAGAGAAACCCAAATTCAAGAAATTCAAATATCATCAATACATTCCACCTGATCAGGTAGATTTTACATATGAAAATAGAAAAGAAACTGGAAAGAGTATTAGCATAATAAGACAGTTAATACTATGAAAGATTTTGACTCAATTCCATTTGATTCCATTTTTACTCCGAATACCTTCCCCCTTACTTGACAAAATTATTCTCAATATTTTATTTTGTTGCAAGTTTTTGTAAGAGCATGTTGGAATTTAATTAGGCTGCTAGTTTTTTTTTGTGGTAGTGAAGAAAATGACATTATTCCCACTTTCAGCAAGGGAAATTATCTGAAACCCTGTTGCCATCCATGGACGACNCTTTGTTCTCAGAATAGTGCCTTTCAACAGGCAGTTCTAAGTAACATTGTCTTTTTTTACCTATTTTCAGGTAATTAAACAAGAGCCAAGCGATTCAATCCAAGCGAATGTTTTCAATTTCACGAATACAGTACCACCAAACGTGTCGCTTGTCCCTCTGAAATCATCTGCGGAAGACAGGTTTGTGTTTTTCTTTGCAGCTTTTTTTAAGAATCACATTTATACAAGATCTGTAGAAACTTGATTCGATTCTTGGTTACAGTCCTCATGATTCCGACGCTCCGGTTATCCTGAGCATCAAACCGCCCGTTGAAAGGCGCTCTTCGGAGAACAAAGATCCACCCAAATATGACCAAGCAATGCAGGTATTTTGATAAGCTGTGATTTTGCCTTCAAACATTCCGAAATTGTATAATTGACAATTTTTTATCTCATTGCAGATGTTGCATCAGGTGAAAAGAATACAGACACATTCGATCAGCAGCCAAGACAGTTCGAGTAAGTCACCTGCAGGAGATATGACTAACGCTGACATGGATGATCTTCTTGAACTTTTAACAGACAAAGGAGGTGAATACAGACAATACAACTTTTATTATAAGCAAAATCATGGTATTCTTAGAAGAAATTTTTATTTTAACAAAAAGCTCTAAACAAAAATTCTGGTCCCAATGCTATTTTTTAAAGCTGATGCTATTTTTCGGTTACTGCCTCTGTGGCCAAAGTAGTTCACTAATAATTGCAATATTTTGAACTTATACACTGTTTTGTGTTTCATGTGACAGAAATCCCCGTAACACCAACACACCAAAAGAATTTTCCCATGCGAACCGTTCACCAACAGCAACACCAGCAAGCACAACACCATCAACATCAACCTCGTGTTCAATACCAAGTATACAACGGCGGAGAGCCTTCAAGAAATGACCTGGGTGGGCACAGAAGACACGCAGAGCAAATTCACAGAGCGATATCAGCGAATGAACTTGACAACATCAATCAGCAGAGGAGGTCTCTCGACCTACCCACCCTGGTGCCGCTATCCGGTAACGGCCATGCCATTTATCACCGTAAGGACCTGGATCTTCAAAGGAGACATTCGGGAGATCTTCTTTTATACAATGAGATGCACACTGGCCTCACTCCACTGCTATCCGACCACCAAACGGATTTTACCAGCCTTCTCGTTAGCAGCGCTGGTGATATATTGATGGATACCACCAAATTGCCACCTTCTAACATCCGTAGAAGGATGGAAAATTCTTCTTGCATTCCTCCCGACGCTGTCATTCTGCAGCACCGGGACAACTCCTTCCGTAATTCTTCATCTCCTCTGCAACAACAGCAAGAGGAGTCGCCTCACAGCAGTCAGAGTTTTCAAATGAAGGGTAGTAGTAACGATTATCTAGTATTGAATGATCCTTATTCAACTCAGCCTTTTTCTCCGATGGACACCAGTACTTGCGACAGCGACAGAAGCGCCGGAATGATGGGAGACAGAGTTTGCGACCCGCATCTCTCGTCTTCCTACATTCACGATTCCAATACATCTTTGGACAAATGCGTCGGTTCTCTAGTACTACCATCGAACACCAGGACCTACATCCGTCATTACGGACAGCCGTTAGCGGCACCGTCACCCCGTCACACCACATTGATGAAGTCATCATCACAAGAACTGTTGTCAAGTAATAGCCCAGTTGTTGATCATTCCATGCAAGTGGACGAATTAGACTGGTTGGATTTAACGCTGGGCCCTCCCTTGCCTGACCCATCTTCGCCTCTGCAGCAAAGAGCCTCGATTCATAGTTCCGTGGGGTCCATGTTAGAGCACGACGATGGAGGGGGCACTCTATTGACTATGTCACCCCAAGAACCACCAACCAATTCATACAATTTAAACAGTGGCGATTTGACAGGTAACAGTGGTTTTACCATTGACCTGATCGACTCTTTGGACATTAATTCGATGCACTCACCGGCAGGCGATCCATGGGACGGTTTACTTTCGAATTAATTAGTTGTTCTCTGCTAGTTCACTCCTAGTGTCTTCTTACATGTTCCTGCCACTGAGATGTTGATGGTGACTCAAAAAACGCATAGGTGCTCCCTCCTGTTCTGTCGTCTCTCGCAAGAAGTCTTCTTTCCTTTTTCTTTGCCCTTCTAAATCCAATTTGCAGCTGACCAATCACGTTCATGCTGACTATAGTATGGTGGCTGATAGATGTGTTCTGTGCATATCATGTATGTGACATAAATCTTTCACACAACAAGTTTGAAAAGTTTTCATGGCCGTGTTTATGGACAGCCTACCGTTGAGATAGCACTACTAAAATGATTTTTCATAGCGCGACGCACGTAGATCATGCGTATTTTTATTTAGTGTCTTTAGTTTGTTTGCCTTTGTTTTTTTTCCTTTCTCTTTCTTCCCTTTGCACTTTAGTAATATGTTGCAGTCATTATTTTAAGTGATATGGTAAGCGTAACCATTAAAAAAAGGAACACTCACAATAAGTTTATAAACATTTCGAATAATTCAGCATCCGTACCCTTAAACTGTAAACGGGTACCTTTATTTTCTCTTGTTTTTCTTAGCATTTATATTGCGAATTATCGAACACATTGTTGCTGAATTACCGGGGTAGGTTAACTAAGAATATCAGGCTTTGATATGTACTCAAACTTCAAGGTCAGTTGAAGCAAATGTAATCTTAACACTGGGTGTTCTACAATACTTCTGTATTTAGATTTATCAACTGTCATGAAATGAAATCCGGAAATTCGGATGTCCCAATAGCCTAGATTAGATTGCTGACATTGCAAACTTAATGCAAAAGCTCTATCAAGATTGAGGTTCTTGAGATATCTTAGTTAAAATTAATGCAGCTCTCATTAGCCAACGGATGCCTGATAAAACTGATTACTTTCCTAGAAATGCAGATTACTTCTACTGGCTGATTAGACTCCGAATTAGTCTGCTCATTCATAGTAATTAGCTGTGTAGAAAACCACTGTCGCTCACTGTACGTCTAATACTTATTAGGCAACGATTCAATTATGTGGGAAATTTCGAAAAGAAACAAAATGGGTGATATTTGTACCAGCCTTTATTTACAAACCTAGAGCGCATGATATAAGAAGTGAATTTTAAACCTCGACCCGTCATATTTTTTTTCTACTTACACAAGTGAAAATATATGATAGGATCATTGCTACATATACGAATCTAATGTGTTTATATCATGATTACCATTTATCTATTGTTACCGATTTCTGTACATTTTTTATTATTTTTCCTCTCCCTTTCCATTTTATTTTTTTCCTTATTTGAACATTTCGTTTTTTAATCTTGTAATTATGAAGATTTCAAATTTGCTACGTAATCAGCAATGAGTTCCAGCGCGTTTTATGAATTCTTACGAACCATGCTGAAAAATTCTATTGCAAGCAGACGACGAGTTAGTTCTCGTAAGTGCCTAACACCCGGTCCATTGTTTTTTTTCTTCTACTTCACTTAACTCCGATTACATGGTTTCTGTAACTAAGCACTAATTTTCACAACGCAATAGATGAAGGATTGGATTCGGCCTGATGGATATACGGATGCTGTTCGTGAAGTGCCTGATGCATACTATGCACTTATGAAATGGCTATGAAACGTAGTACCATTGTGAATTTGTGCCATGATACTTTTTTCATCAATTCTTTTCTAAAATCCTCGATGGATTTTTTTGCTCGAATTAATGCATTAGGGAAACTGAAGCATGTTGAAAGATCAATTGCTACTTGAAGATTGGCATTAAATGGATATGCAGCAATAAAAAATTCTCAGTCATAGGTTGGAATGCTTACTGAAACTATCCGAGTAACAAGAAAGTACTGAGGAAACGTAGTCATCATTCAAACTCATTGGATTGTTGTATAGATATACTGTTTATCTTATCGTATTGAAATCAGCAGCAGCCTTAGCATACAGTAAAAAAGGTTTCCAATGCCCAGTTCAAGAAGATCTTGTTGTTACCGGTCATTAGTATTTGTTGACAGGAATTCAGTCAGTTCAAGTCATTACCACAGTAGTGCTGTGTAGTATGTTCTTCCTTATTGCATCATTTTGTATACTTCTCCGTAATATAAACGATTAAATTCATGTGTGCCTAATCGTAAGTCCTACGTCCTTAATTTATTTGAATTTCGACAGATAGCACAGCACAATGGAGTGAGATGTTCCACAATCCTCATTCAGTCTTTACCCAATCAACGCCGGTGAACTCGGCCAGTAGCTCGTAAAGCAATCCCTTAGAAGTAATAGTACCGTAGTTTTACAAAGTCCAGTTTTGAAATTGGACCTTGAGCAATAGTAATTTATCAACAACAGCACTTTATTTATCACCCACTCTTGCTCGGTGACCGATAATGTCTGCAAAACTAAGTCCTATTTTGCTTGAGTAAATGCAACGAAATGCTTAGTATTTAAATCCAAAGTATTTTCTACCACTCATATAAAGATCAGGAAAATGGAATAGTTATAAAGTACAGACGTTTTATTACAATAACATATTGAAAAAATTTACACAGTAACAAGATCAATTGGGTTTCAATTAGGTCTATGGATGGATAAATAATATTGCTTACAGTTGTAACACTATGAATTTGGCTATTCACTTGCAGCTTTAGTAGAAATGAAAGTAAGAAAATGATATCTCATAACAACTGAAGAAAATGGAAGACCCTAAGCAAAATGAACACTCAGTATTACAGCACAACGACTGCAAAGGTAACTTTAGAACTTGAAAAACGATTCAGTGAAAAATAAAAAAAGCAGGGAATACCTTTACATACATAGAAAAGACAATAGTCAAGATCTCTAGCCACGTGGAATAGAAAATAAATATCATAGGACCACAAGTGTTAAAATTGAATATCATGCATAATAACTGTCCACATGCTAGAAACAGCCCACTATATCAATAAAATATGTACCATGATTACTGCAATCTCATTTGCAATACTTGTAGCAATAAAAGAAACTTGCCACGCAATAAAAGGAATGATTCAATGCTAGCAGAGTCCTATGCAATATGTTCTGTACTAGAGCTCATTCTATTTATTCGTTCACAGGATTTTTATGTTGCTAGCGTCAACTTGATATTTGTAATATCTTCTGGAAGATGACAAGTTCATATATAAGTAAGTATAAATTATGTTCCACTCAGGGTAGGTAGGTTATAAATGAGGAAGAAAGGAAGAGAAAGAGTATTCTGGAATCCCTGTTACGTCAATTGTATATCTACATATCGCAGGATAGGACATGCAAGGTTATCGTTTACTATGTAGGTATTGTAGTTTATGTTTTAACGGCTAGTTCACTGTTGTTTAAAACGTTGAACGACCCTGATCTGCATGATTGATTCTGTAATGTAGAATGTAACTAGTAGGTAAGAAGGCAGTAATTTTCACATACAATTTTATGCTGAATTGGCAAGCTAAAGCTTAACATGAAGAAGACCAGCAATCCAGGAAAGCACAGTGTTCAAACCCTTAGACAAATTCCAGATAAAGGCAAGCCTTGCAGAATTTCACAGTTAATTAGAAAAAGAAAAGTTGGAACACAGAGATAGAACTAAGGGACAATTTGTCTAAAATCCTGAGTCTTTTTCAAGCAAGGAATGTGTTAAATGTTTTAACTACGGATCGTGTGAAAAAAAACATCTAATTTTCTTATGCTTGCTTGGCTTCACTGAGCATGTCAAATATCTCCCTGAATAGTCGTTTGTATTCGGGTGCAGGATCCAATCTCGTTCGTTTTATGAGACACCTGTTGGTGGCATCTTCGCTACTGTCGTTACTGCTTTCCGTTTCTAAGCAGGAATCTGTAAGGATGCTTGATGTATCGTCATGCTTAATGTTAGACTCCTTTACTGGACTGCAAACACGTTCAGATTCTATGCTATGAAGCAGCATTTCATATTTCTCCAACAAGGTTCTGTACTGAGTGTCAAGTTCCTGCACCAGCGAGACGTTTTTTGGTTCCGATTTTACTTTACCTCCGTGTGACGAGGACACGTCAATCCCCGTCGTCTTCTGGCTACTTGGTGTTTTCATTGAAGATGTACTGCATTTCCTAATAGGGTTGCTTCGTTGGCTGCTCGGACTTTTCATTGGTGTGCTGTTGGTTATTCGTAGGTACTGAGCTAAAGGAGCTTGTTGTTGTATTATCGGCGATTGGAAAGAAGTTTTGATATCATTTCCAGCTAAGGACGATGCCAAATGCACCTGTGATGATAAAACATGATAAAATGGGTTTAAAGACCTGTACAAAAATTTGGATATAACTTCTGTGCTTATTGTATAGAAAACATCTTTTATTTGAATTGAAAATGGAATTATTATTATATATTAACTAACTAAAACTTCAACACACCCCATACAACCCTGGCAGTCCAGCATCTTCATCGTCACTCCGATCAGAGAAATTTATTTCCATATTGTTGAAATCATCAGTGACGTTTGGCGTGCTCTCGATCATGTAAGCCTGCGTAAAGACACGTTAAGTAATTCGTGATTTCAATATATTAATTTCAGAGATAGGCAAACTAAGTCATAAAGTCTACTATTAGTAATTATTGTGAATTTTTGACATGCTAGACAAATATTCATGCGGATGTTCATGGGGCCCTGGAGCAAAGTTTGCACACCTCTTATTCCACACACTAATTTATACCTGCTGATATACAGCTTTGTCATATTCTTCAATGATATGATTGAGTCTGTGAATCATTTCTCTCTCGTCTTTGATTTTTTCTACATAATCTTGGTTTTCCTGGATTATGTCTTCCATGTCTTTTTTCATTTCCTTTATCATCCTCTGATCCATCACTGAAAAACAATAGTATATGAAATACTGGATCTACTTTTGCGTGTTACCATGCGTCGATGAATCATTAACCCCAGAAAGAATATATGAAGGCCGGGTTCTTTGGGAATATAGATAGAGTTATATATATATGACAGCAACAAGAAAAATTCATACTTTGTTGTCCTCTGAGATTGGCAATAACCTCATGCAATGCTTCAACTTCTTCTAAAATAGAATCCTCTTCTTGGAAGGGGCCATTGGTGCGTAAGTTACAATCTTGTCCGTTACTTTGTGCTGCAAATGGGAAATTCGGATGGCTAACAAGAACGAATTTTTTTTGTTATAAACAATCTTTTGAGAATCTATGTTACAGCCGACCTTCACACTGATTTTTTGCTGCCGGCAGACAGCCATGAACAGTCCTTCGCCTTATTTTTTCTTTTGATTTTTTACTGTCTTGGGCCTTACGTATTGAGTCCAGCTCTCCCTTGAGATTCTGTATGTGCTCTTCTTGGTTTTCGCAAGTGTTCAAGCACCTAATATTATGAACGCATGACGTGAACGTATCGATCATATTGAAATAATGTTTTCGAAGAAAATGACGTCATATTTCATGTCAATTCATTATATATCTGTATGCACTTCCTCGTAATATGCAATGAAATTTTAAATGCATCTATGACCATATACCGTAGTTTAATACGTATGACACACACAGTAAATATGAAATTATGTTTCACATAGAAAATCATACAAATGCTAACATTTTCAAGATTAATTTAAGGTGTTCAATACTGTGCAAAATGAAGGATACATTGCGATAGCTACTAGTTATGATTGGGACAATTAGTTTTTGGCACTTTTTGGCACAGAATTTTTCAATGATGTTTTTTATGGTTTTATCTCAAACGTTAAGATATCTGTCAGAGAAGAATTGGAGACTTGTCGATAATCCTCTCAAGAGTTCAGATATGTCACTTGATAGAGCTATGCCAGATTAATAATAAATTTTTCACACTCAACCTTAACGAGCTTGGCAATCATCAACAGCAATGACACAATGCTTACTTGGTAGCTTTTTCTTTCCACTCCTTTGTTTCTGCACGAAGTTTGACATTATTTGATTCCATGTCTTGGTAGTTCACATCAAGCTGCTCAAACATTCTGGTCTTCGATTCATTGACTTCACGGAGCCAATTCATTTGCTTGTTCAAATGCTGACAAAGGATAAAATCTTTTCAGAAACCCAGATTATATATTGATTTGGATTATAACATAATAAGAGACACTCCAAGGTGGAATAGTTATATTATTAATATAAATAAAGTCTCTGCCACAACAAGCATATTCAATCTATGAAAATTCATGAGGGAAAGAGATAAAAAATGAGATTCACCTACCTCTATTTCAAGGCTTTGCTCTTCATTGCAACATCGCATTTGATAATTGAGCATATCAAGCTCTTTATTTTTCTGAAGCAGTGTTTTGCCCAATCTGGCAGCCAGTTCTAGATCTTCGTAATAATCTTCGCCTTCAATATTAAAAATTGTTAGCAACTATATCACGTCGTTTATTGGTGAAGTTCATTACCTTGAGCGGCTGTTAATTGATCTGCGTTCGTGAATCCGTCCCACACGTATTCATGGTCATCGTTCGTACTGTTGGCCGTACTTGCACTCGAATAAGACACGTCGCCTTCCATGGTCTTGTTTACTGCTGGAAGCGCGTACATTTACCAAGATTTATACTGCACTGTCTACAACCGAGGCAGGTCGACTGTGATAATGGCTGTGACAACGAGGTGCAATTAACGATATTTTCGTGTCGCCACTACCGTTCAATACACTTCAAACTAGTCGCTAAATTACGTTTAAACTAATCATACTGTACATGAAACTACGACGCGATTGTGCATTTATTCCGACTCAACGACGTTTCACCGTAATGAGAAACCATATCACAGCAATAGCAGCTGGCTGTCTACGAGAAACTACGTTACGAAGAGACTGCATTGATGATAATAAATCGAAAGATCAATACGTACTATCAATCATCAAAGTGTTATATATCTCCATATTAGAACTATAATAGTCGTTGATCGCAAAATTTGCATCAATAACCGAATGATAATATTTGCTTAGTACTTTAGTACCTCTACTCAACAATTATGACAGATTAATTTTTATAAGCGGATTTCCTTCCTGTTAAAGCATGCACAGTTGAAATCTGTTACCGTTTACCATAACTTCTCTCTAAGTTGATATATTTGAGTTGTTACCTTCAAATTGCCAAAAGCAAATCGTACTTATTACACAATGCCAAGTCGGCAGGGTTCTTTAAATAATATTTGAACGGTAAAAGTGGAAAGAAAATCGCGTAATTCGACTGCATTTGATAGAGACTGTAGAAATTCACCGGTAGATGGTACAAATGTGCAATCATCTTATGAAGGCACTAACATCGTTGGCACAGGGTAACGTCGTCTTTAAGGGCATTAGGAAGTCAAGGAAGGATAAGAATTAACATAGCTGAAGTATTTAAATTCTTTTCACTTCTTTCAAGTTGTCCTGTACTTCATTCATTTAGCATTACACTAATTGGATTTAAAAGATTAGCAGTAAAGATATCCCGCTGCTTTACGGTAGAGTGCAGGATTTTCACATAGGGTAATTCATTTTCCCCATATGAACATTCTTCTTTGAGCGTTTTTTCTGGCGTTGTCTTTTTTGTAACACTAGTCTCCGCAGTTCATATGAATGCATTGTTTAGGCGAATTATCCTTCAAGACTTAATGGGATTCGGGATAACATATTTATGTTGCACAGCCTTTATTTTGATGTTTGTGCTTATAATACTTATCCACTCAAAATCTAGCGGATCCCCCTGCATGTACTTTTTGTGCCGGTGTGTAATTTATATCGTCTGATTTAGATTCGAAGTCATGGTAATGAAATCGAAATTATTCACAGTATGTAAGAAGTTATTATGCTAATTGCCGCCGCATCATATGTTAGATTCACTGGGTTGAGGTCACGACGGTGCCTTTCTCTCCCCAGTAATATGCCCGGTGGCTGCGTTCAAAAAAATGCGTCACATTCGGCGAGAATGAGCAGACTAGTTTTACAAGCCTTTTGAGGTCTCGAGCTATTATACGAGCTATTTTTTCGCTGTAATTTACAAAAGCGACGAGTCAGAAGATAATCGCAGATTAAAATCTCGACTCCGCTTCTCGTCAATGCCTTTAGAATAAGACTAGCCGTCTGCGTTACTCCTGTTTAATAGTTCCGTTTTATTACATGTTTTTATTGCAGAATGAAGAATTGTTAGAATAGATGTGGGTTTGTTAGGTAAAACCGAATTTGGAAGACTGATTAACCAACAATTAAGCTTACTCGGTCAATGATTTTACGAGTAGGCACGTCACAGTATGTCAACAGCTACGAACATAACCTTTTTTACTGTTTGAATCTAATGATTTATTCCTCAACGAGAGAGAAGTGATTTTCGTAGTCGCGATATCGCGTTCTGTCAGGAGGGTTTCGTAACTGTAGTTCATGTATGTAGTTTAATAGGGAAATTTCACTTGAAACGAAAATTCGCTATTTTTATCTACATCGAGGTGATCAAAGCTTAGAGCAGGTGATCATATTGAAAAGAGAATATACTTATTTGTTTAAAAGCTAACTTATTTGTTCCTTCGCATAAATATATTTTGTGGAAAGATCGGTCGCCTGGTGCATCCGAACTTTCTTTATAATGGATATGCAAGTTCCGTGTTTTATGTAAGGCGAACTTATGTAGAGGAAGCCATACGAACGAATCTGTCTCGCAGTCATTGTCCAAAAATTTAAATGGCCATTTATTTGTTCTCTTTGATTGTTCGCTACTATTAGCGAACCATTATGTAATCATCGATAAATGGATCGGATATAGTCAATACGACTTTGTTAAGAGGATGGCGATACCAATTTTGTTTGCTTATGCAACAGCCCACTCAGTCGTTAACTACATGCTAGGTTCCGTGTTGCAACATAGGTTAATTGACCTCGTTCTTCTCTTTAGACGTTTAGGCAAACAGAAGTAGACATACTGACAATACAACAAGGTAGACGATAACTTATTTGGTATAGTGGAAACAAAGATGTGTTGTTACGTAATCGTCACCTGCCGCAATTTATTGTGGTCGCTACTAAGCATAACGATATGCCTGGCAGAGCTATCCGCCTTCATTAGCGGTCATTGGTTAATTTCCCCGCCCTATAACCACGGAAATTCGTCATATCCACGCCCGTTTGAAGAAAATGACGTTAGGGCGCTGGGCTTGTTTGTCAGATGTACCGAATCCACACCACAGGTAAATGTTTTCACCTACATATATCATAATTAGAAGACAATGATGATACATAGGTCTATAATTAGTGGGATGTGGGATGTTTTATCGTCTTTATAGCTTGTACTTGTACTTGTTAAGATGTATATGTCATTAGGCCTATTAATGAGGGTAAAATTACCTCTCAGTTATCGTCACTACCATTTTTTTAGGAAATTAGTATTTGAATATCTGTTATTGTGTTGAACGGTATCTGAATATTACACAGTGTTGTGAAGATACATTCAGTTGTTGAAATATTGAACCAAGATAATTTTGAGTCGTGTTTTGAGAAGTTTAGTATCATTACCCAAGTGGCTTAAATTATAACAAGAAATGTGATCATGTTATGTTAAAATTTGAAGCCTGTACTTGGATGAAGTCAGGTTATAGTCAGAACCTATGTCATTCAAGGGTTCTTGGGGCAATCCAAATACACTAGTCTCTCGCTAGATACGATTTCTAGATACGTTATGTGAGGAACCTATTTCTATGAGGACCCTCAACTCCATCCATGTAACCCTGCCCAACCACTCGTCCCCCGGAGCTCACGCTCCTGCCACTCTTGGTGATTACACTCAATATTATGCTTTTTAATAAACTCGTGTTGAATACTAGCATTATAATATTTATATTGCCTAGTGGTAATGTATTTGTGTCTTTTTGGTATGAAATGGGGGCTAGATTATGATTGTAGGTTAATTGTCAGTATGCATCCCTATTTTCTCCATTGAAATAAGTAACCACATCATGCAAAGTTCTCTCAGAACATATCCATAACAAGGGACATTTCATATAACAAGGGACTAGTGTACACAACAGATACCTGAGAAATTGAATGGGTGTCAACAGATAGTCAGGGGTCAAGTTAACCTTCAGTACAATTGAACTTGGAATTGTTTCTCTAAGCTAGTTAGGTTATACTTAAGGATGAAATTGGCGACCGTGCTTTTTTATTTGAAAAATGAGTATTCGAACCGTTTGACGAAATGAGGGCCAGGTGTAGCCAATATACTC
>QXVX01006028.1:0-13404 GCA_013436065.1 Halocynthia aurantium
AGAGATACAAGTTATCCGACATGGCGGGGATCGGGAGTTTTCGGATTTCGGGATATGTACCGCTATAGCTGGAGTTATCTTGTTATTTGTTATACAGTTGAATTCCTGGAACCGATAGTGTCGGGGATTCGGGATATCTTGGATTTCGGAATATATTTATTCATTTATTAGTTATTTATATAACTGGCCCTAGCCTATCTTCATACTGTATCTGCGTATATATAATTGAAAAGCTTGGGCAGGGAATCCATGACTACACGCGATATACATTTATATTTTAAAATATAACTTATACATATACCATACATACACTCATATTAATTTTTTATACATAATACCACGAGTAAAGGTTATATAAATATCAGACTTCAAAGGTCTCCATCTAATCTAAAGTCTAAAAACTACAAAGGTATGTTTCGGTTGAAATGACACAGTACATACATATTTTTTGTTTTAAAAAAAATACGGGATGCTGTCCATAATCGAAATTGAACGATGATATACTCCATGCAAAAATCTTTCTGATATCGGTTAAAAGATTTCATATTTTTGATGTAGTTTGTCAACCAACGCGACGCGACTATGCCCGGGTCCGCTTGTAACGGTATATATCATTTTTTTCATCAGCGTTATAACGTAAACGAAAGGACTTTATTCCAGCATCTAGTGTACTTTATACATTTGCTTACAATTCGATATTTCTGTAAAACTTCACTTACGTAAGCTCAAACCCATGCAATAGGAGACTCGTAGGTTAGACATGACACAAAGGTTTTAGTACGCTTGTTAGTTGACGCCAACTGTCTGGCTAAATTCACCGTTAATTGCTAAGAAATTGTAATCCACCAGTAAGATTACTAGTTTTAGCGTTTATAATATATCGTAATGATAATCGTAACAAGATAAAAGCGTTACCTGCAACCAGCTTCAGAGTTGTATGTAATTATACTGGTCGTGCTTCGCTGTATTATACCTCACAAGAAGCTATGACGTGAACTGACATGTAATGCAGTGGATTATTGTTATACCGCGATCGTTAAGGTATATAAAATGACATTGTGAAAAAGGAAGTAGTGTTGTTACCGTTAAAACAGGGGTCCTCAACTACGGCCCGCCAAGCAGTTCTATCTGGCCCGCAAGGGGGTGTTGTTTTATTTGAAAATGTCTCAGAGAGATTGAATATTTGGTTTGCATCCACCTATGCCGTTTTGTAGTTCGGAGAATTAAGATTTTTGTACAAAAACAAAACATGGAAGGACGTCTCACAATAAAATCACCCGATCATCTATTCCATTCCAAAAACTTTCGGAATTCGGAATTGCGGATAATTGATTCGTAACCTGTAATTCGCTGCAAACCGATATTGCATTTAAATGTCTGATGACATATTGAACGTTCTGATACGTTAAGACCCTTGATCTATGTAACGAATCCTTCATAGATATAACGTTAAATTATATATATTATATTTTATATACTTGCGGTTAGAAAGACATTTCAATCGAATTATTCGAATGCATATGCCAACGGTAGGAAACGCTGCGGTTGAAGCTGTCGAATTATAATATTTAACGTATAAAGGGATACATGACACTTTCAAAGAACACTCGCCTCTTCAATTAACAGTCAAATCTTTTAGTATATTTTTAATCCAGCTCTTATAGGGATTGTATCAATGATAATATATCTATGAACACATTCTATACAGTGGAACAATGTATAGACGAGCTGTCAATCACAGACGGGGGAAACGCGATGGGAAAAACAACAACATGGCGGGTGGGTAATGCGGTGGAACATAGATGATTGGTTGAATTGTGATAGAATATCCTTTTTGCCAGATTAAAATGTAAAAACATCTATTACACTTCTCCCAAAGTCTAAAATATCAAAGAATGTTTTTCAAATTGAATGAACAAATACGTAAAGTAGTAGTATATACAGTAATCCCTCACCTATCGCGGGGATTGCGTTCCAGAGCCTCCCGCGATACGTGAAAATCCGCGAAGTAGAAACCACATATATATTTAAACATAATTTAAACTATTATAAATCATTCACACACTCTTATTTACCTTATTAATCTTCCCCATAATCATTTGACCTGTTATTTAATATTTTTTTCCAAACTTTTATCGCTTAAATATACTAGTACTCTTTATCATGCATTAAAATACATACAATATAACATTAAAATACATACAATACAATATTATATAAGTGAATCCGCGAAAAGTGAACCGCGATATAACGAGGGACGACTGTATTTCCTTATTCAGATAATTAATTTAATATAAAACTGATAACTTTTCATACTCTCACGAATTCTGTCACCCGTCGAGTGGTAATAAATCAATATCTACAGATATTTTTTAGATGTTAATGTAGCTAGCGGCAAACAGAATAAATCGTAGGAAAGTCATATGGTCACAACCAGTTGCTGTTGTTTACACGACTTCGTTTAACTCTAAATCAAATCTCTATATAAAACTATTTACTGAAATAAACAGAGTCAACTTTTCCCGATTACTTTATGACCAACACACAAAATAAGCTGAACTACACTTTTCAGAACCAGTTTTTCATCAACAAAACCGCAATTGTGATTGCGAAAACCATAAACAGACAACAACAATGCACATCCAATAAAGAAAACTAGAATCCACACCATTGTCTGTCATTTTTCTTTAAAAGTAACTTGTAATAAGTCTATTCTTTGTACCGTATACGTATGTAAGCACTGTATTAACGATCGAAATTGACTAGCTATACCAGCTAATTACCACGATATATCGCCCCCTTGTCGATACGGTTATTAATATAAAATATTCACGAGATGGTGCTAATGAGTACGCTTACGCGATCAGAAATGAAAACGTTCGCTATTTGGCTGGTTAAGAAGTGACCAGCACACTGAAAATACTCACGAAATGATACTTTATAATACACTAACGTCTGAGCATGTAAAAATAGTAATTCATGAAAAGCTGTCATTACAATAACGCTTTTAACTGACTAATTGCAAGACCGTAATGTCATCAGTAAAGCACAACACCTCAATAAACTTCCAGGAATTACCTCTAAAAACAGCATGCTAGTTTATTTAGAATTAACTATAGCTATAAAATATTTACCAATGCTAATACTAAATAATATGAGATAAGACTAGGTTTAGATTTAAATTAAACCTTTACATTCAAATTTGGAAATTTACCTAAAAAAAATCTTTGATCTGAATAGATAATTTTCAACATAACTCTGTTCTCAATTGTCCGAGATAACTGATGACAGGGAGTTAATGGTGAATACATGCAAAGTGATATATTCTACCTCACTAAAATGATACCTGTACTACTGCACATGAATAATGATGAAAGGGACAAAAATATATAGCTGAAATATATACAGTATATCAAATAGGATCGCTTGACAAACTTATAGTACTTATACTATATACTTATATATGATTTTAGTAAGTAATTTGACTTGACTATCACCCTCATGTATGGTAGATAAACACTACAACAGTATATAACAAAATAGTAAACAATAGAAAATCTAGTTATAAGTTACCTATGCCAAAATAAATCTTAATTAGTATTTTTAAACCTCTTTCCTCTTTACTAATAACTGACACTGAGTAAAATTGAATGAAATAATATTAAAAACACTCACAACATTGATGAGACCTCAGAAACGAAGGAAAATCGATTCCGATCTGATCCAGTCACTGTATCGCTGGTTTCTGTTGATACGATGGTGCTCGTGATGTTCATTTTCTGCATAGAATAATAAATAGTAAATAGTTTGACATAAAGAAAAATAAGCGATGAATAATAAGATTTAATTTTTTGGCTCCTTTACTATTATTATTATTGTTAACTGTATCCCCATTCTTGAGTGAATATCAAACCAGAGAATTCAGATGACTCATTTGATATGTTCAGTTAGATATCTTCAGTCATTTATGTAGAGTACATGTGCTTGGTTAGTTTCCATATACATTTTTATAGTTCAATAATCCTTTATGTTGAAAAGAAAGTATATGCTTCAATGTAGATTCAGGGTTCTATCAACCTTTTAGCGGCCCGGCGAACATAGGAAAAATATTTCGCGGACGGCCGTCAGCCAGATATAAAAACCAATGTAGATGGGATTTCATTTATTAAATCTAATGTTGCCACGCAACAGTGGGAATTCCCTTAATTCTGTAGCGGTATAGTAGGGTGAAAGCTTTCGCAGACAGGCAATTAATTATTGCGGTTTATGTATATTATAATTGACCTGTTCCGAGGCACTTGCTTAGCGCTCTGTTTTTAGCAACACATCGTCATATACACTTTCCATGATATATAAAATCTCAGCTATAACTGATTAACTAACCTTGTCTTCTTGTTCATCCCATGATCTCGGTTTGTCTGGTTTAGCTTTCTTTGATTTGTGTTTTGTCATCTCTTCAATTGATTTTTATCACTGATTGTCAGTGGAATAGTTGTTTGACGCTAGTCCAAGTTTAAGTACAGATTGTCAGCTACTAAATCAAGAGTCTCAAGAACTCAAGAATCTAAATAGAAAAATAGTTCCTGAGAATGAAATTCCGAATATCAAATAATTTTGTACTAGTCTAGAACTGTGGTCCCTCTGAAAGTCCAGTTACATTTAGTTTGGTTAGAGGTAGCCTAGTTGAGGTTTGGGTGAGGGGTAGAATTAGTGTCAACTGACCCTTTTCCTTAGCAAACCCAAGCTACCCCAACAGAGGGGGGTCTACTAGACCAGTACGCCGATATTTAGAATTAAAAATTAGAGAAAACGAACAGGTGTAGCAAAAAGCATATCTATGCATTTGAGCAGATTAATGACAGTCCTGAGGTACCTATGCAAATTTCCTAAACATCCCTGCAAATTTGATAGCTATGGAATCATCTTTGGCAGATGATGGGAAAGTGTATGATCACTTTCTGCTGGTTTTCCATTTATATTGTCAACGAAATAATTCTATGTAAATAAACATGACCAATCTTCACAAAATTTCGACCTAGTCACCAGATAGCATACACAAAATCACTACGACTCGAAATCTTGAATTTCCAACTGTCTAACTGCCGTACAGTGATCTAGAATATTCTAATCCTGTTCATTCATTCAAAACGCTACATAAATCAGCTGAAAAACGATTCTAAGTATCGTATTTCTGACAGTATAATATCGAAACAACATTTGTTTCACAACACACTATCAAGAACAACCTTTCCGTGCAACGTGCAAAGGGAGAATAAAGCGGTACTTCCCCTTTTTTTAAATTCGGCTCAATACCACCCACTAGTGATCGCTGTCTATTTATCACCATCTAGCGGGCGCGCGATTCGAAAGTTAAAATCATTACGAGGCTGTAATTATCGAGAAAACTCCGATTTCGGTATTGGAGTAACTAATAGCACAGATAAAGGTTAATGTCATCAAATAATACATAATATTACTTTGTAAGATATAATAATTCAAACACAATGTAACACGTCATCATTACAAATTATTTTCAGTGTACCTTAGGCCTAGATAACGGTGGGTCATAGGCCGAACGCCCATTGGTGAATCCGGCTCTCGTAGACAGGGATATAATGTAACAACTATAACTTCTTTTACTTTAGCTTAACTGTTTTTTTGTCTTTATTGTTTAAATATGTCAGTATTGTTGGTTCGTCGACAATATTAGAACTTTGACCTTTAACTTACAACCTCACAAAGCGAAACTTGTTGTACGGTAGATCTCTTTCTATTGCGACACGTAGTCAACGCGATACAGAATATACAAAGTCTCATACTAATATGCGAAATGCAAATAAAACAGAGAGAATTTTCAGGTATATCTGTAGAAAAAGAAATAATCCACAATGCGCATTCACACACACACACACGCACACGTACGACACTCAACATCGCGATTATTTATTTATGTCTTTCAACACGAAACTTAAACTTGCAACTCAGACAACACAGGCCAGGCAGGCAATATAATTAGTAAGTTCTGTTACATCATAATCTGCGAGTCGAATGATATCACATAAGGGCGCTAGAGATTGATTTAGATCGGGCTTCAGCTTAAATTCAGTCAGAGGGGAATTTCTTGGCGGGTGTAATTTAACCAAACGCTGAATCTTTGATTTAATTCTTATTTTTGTGATTGCTGTGTTGCCAACGTTGCTATTTCTGAAAATATCTTCACCAAATTGCGCATGTTGGTTGAAATGCATGCTAGAATAATGCGTGGCCAAAGAAACTGGGGTCCGGGCTCCCTCTGGGTCAAAAGGGAATGAAATTCTATTTAAGATACGCCCCAAGCGGTCAAAATAATCTGGATATACATTCCATTCAATTGATTTCACATGCAAGGCCTTATTTTGAATGTTACATTTGAAATGCTTATAATCTTCGTCGAAATAGTAATTATATAAGTCCTCTATGTATATACTGTATATTAGAACTCATGGCCTTACGTCAAAAATCGGCTTCTGGAACTAAATAATGACGTAGCGCGGGGTCTTACTCCATTTGTGACAATGTTGTGAATCTGTTTATGCTATTGAAAAGACCTGTGCCCTGCACCACCCGAAACTACATACAGTATTTCAGTTAAAGGCATACCTGTCGCTCGGCTTATATACCTTATGCGACCTCGCCATTATGAATATTCTATGCCAGGCTTAACCACAAATTTAAATTTTATTATGCACAGCTATGTCTATGACAGTTTTGTGTTTCCATGAGGATAGAGACGGTGACATTTACTTCAGTGCTCCACCGCACGCTATATATTAGGCTTGGGTATTCCATGGTTAGTAATTGGCCTAGACCCGTCAAAATTCGATTAAGGCTAGCGAGTGTATTACGGTGAACAAACAATAGCTTGAGGCTATATTTATTTCTAAGCTTCCAAGTAAAGAAACCAGAACATGAAGTTCATGTTTGGTCTGCGGTGAACACGCTTGAATGAATGTAACGCTTGGAGATAAAATACAACACACAGATAGACACATTGAATAGAGATATACGTTTAGTCTTACGCAGATGCAGGCGTATACAGAAGCATATAGTACACAGCATTCTTGACAGCTATTTCAAAGATTTTAACAGATTTTATAAGTAATATTGACGTCACACACCTGTATACAGCGTGAGATCGTGACGTGCGTTGACGTCAGCAAACACGTCACACTTAATTACGTCACCGTAGCGAGATTGAGCAATGATCTACTTTTTGTTTGTGTCAGTTAGAAAGTGCGAACGAAATCGCTGGTTAGACGGTTACACGAAATACAATAAAGAGAATAAGAAGCGTATGAAAAGGAGGAGTGAGAAAAAGTGTGAGAGACTTGAACTCACATGCTTGGATGATTATGTGAAGTTTTGCGAGCACAGCCTGCTAAACGGAGCTTCGAAGCGAATTCGTAAATTTTTAAATTCTAGTCTGCGAGAGTTGCTGACGTTAGGCCTTACTCATTTTTTTCCGACCTCATGTCTCGCCCGACAATCGCTCAGTTTCGTAAACCTTCTCCGATCCGCCATTTTGAATATTTACGCCAAAACTCCAACTCCATATATTCACCTTCTGATTTTTTTCAGACCCAAGCGATGATCTGTTTACCATTACAATTTTCGAGACAATAAAACTGTGTAAATGCTTAACTACACAGCGTACAGAATTGTTGCAGAGTGAAGTAACACAAAAACTAGCAATATGAATACATATACCTACATTACTACCCGTATTCAATTCCATCATAACTTAGGATTTTGAAAGAAGCGTTACGAGTAGAAATTATATATCAATCAACAATAGTAAATGGTTCAAAATGGTGGCACATTATTTTAGCTAGTAATGTAATGCGTTCAAGTATTATATTATATTCAAATAATCACAGTTCTAGTAGATGTTTTAGTTGATCATCATCTCCAGAAAATCTAAAATAATTGTGGGAATTTAAAAGTAATGGTTTACCTAAGACATGGTAGGTACGACACGTGCCTTGGACGCCACTTGAATAGGGCGCACTAACTTTATATTGAAGTCAGACCCCAGATTGTGAAAAATAAATAAGTGAGTGCATGAAATGGACGGTTGTAATTTTCATGTAAGGTTATAATTTGTTAATGAAAAGTTTAACGTGTTTGACTTGTATTTTTAAGTTGATATTATGATATAATAAAGTTATTCTTATGATACCGTTAGCTGTTTGGACAGGGGGCGCAATTTCAATGGGCCCTATTTCCCGTATTTACGCCACGGATTGAATTAAATAATTCATAATAATAATTTCCGAATGGATGACAAAAATATAACGGATAGAGAATTTTTAAAATAGTATTTCGTCATTCAATATTATTAATAGCATTTGACGGGCGGGAAAAATTTGCCTAATTGCGCTATTAGAATGAATTTCATCCTACAGAAGAATTTAACTTCAGCGGATATTAACGAATGAATTATATGAATGGAATAATTGTTCTAAAATTAAGGAAACAGATGAGAATTGTGTCTAGTTTATTATCGCATTGGAATATGCGACTCTGAAATAGCGAAGTATTTTATAATACTTAGTGAGAGTTAATAGTGAGAATATTGGTGACAGAGTTTGTTGAGTACTGTTTTAAATTATGAAATAAGAAATATATTCAGGTTGTAGAAATTTCTCTTATATTGTAATAATTCGCTGTTGCCTGGATTTGTAATTTATTGTGTCTTAGTTTTGACAGCTTATGCAATGTAGACATTTAATTAGACTGCAAATTTATACATAAAATATATTATAGTCATATTCCGTATTTACTTGAACGAGAAGTAATTTCTTTTATATACCTTTTATGCACTGGTCATTAATAACTGGAATTGACTTATACTCCAACTTTTCCCTGTAAGGTATAAGTCAGGACTTCCCGATGGGGTCCACAGCGCGATTACCGGGGTTCCATTATTCACCCCGAATCTACATCACTTAGACCAGGAATTTAAATTGATGGCAATAATAATAATCGTATGTATTGTGTTGAAAAACTATTTTCCGAATATTTTCGAGTAAAAGGCGAAGCAGATTCGAGAAAAAATCAAAGTAAATCAGAAGAACTGACTTCAGTCGAGTCGAGTAGTTCATTTTCCGTGTCTTATTTGTCGAGTCAAGTTATTAATTTTCTGAGTGGAGTTGTTTTCAAGTGAAAGTATAGTATATTACGTATTTTAAATTACTCATTGTGGACGTCACTGTAATCGCAACTTCAACTAACTTATCTTACGCGAATTATACTTTCTATCTAGATTTTAAAGTGAATGCACGTGTATAAAAAGAGCGGGATTTTCAGCTTGAAATCGAAATGGAAATAGTTAATTTTTGTTATTTTCCGTAAAAAACATACTCACTTTTATTGAATCGGAGAGGAAGCGACCATTCACTCTAATATACCTTATCACTTTGAAACGAATGGTCGTATTACAATGTTCTCAAAATCCCATGGAATCTCAATAATTAAAAAAAAAATCTGGCAGCGTAAAATGACGTCATGGGAGTAGTTTGTAGTTTTTCAGCTTAGATTAGCGTTAGCTTTTTAGCTTTCGATTAGACTGCCACGTCAATAGGTTCAACGTGTGAGATTCAATTTCTTGCGTAACTGGTTCTCTAGAGTCTAGATTGTTGATAAAATTCACAAATTTGCATCTGTACTGTAATGAAAGAATGTGTTGGAGAAGGTAAAACTTTAATTTTGAAATATTCAAGAACTGGTTCTACTAACTTAGATAATTTTGTAAGCGATATTTCCTTATTATTCAGTAAGAAAGGTAGGTTTGGATAGGGGCGGAAATTTCAATGCCTACCGTAAAACGCCCGGTTTTCGTACGTTCGCGATTGCTTTTAAGAATTGAAATATATAATTTTATAATAGCAGTTTAAGAATGGAGGACCAGAAAATAACGGATGAAATTATTTTAAAACTTAACAATTTTTCAACATACTGATATTTTATTGTATTTATAAAAATATCAAGATCAACTCTGTGACAGTTATTTTATTTGGGAAATATTCTTAAAGCAATTTTCCCTGCGGACAGATAGATTCTGAAGCCAGTGTCAAATAAAATTAATGTGCGCGAAAGTTTGATTATCAAATATAATGTTTAAAGTATTATTAAACATGCTTATTGCATTCAGTCACTACTTATACTCTTGTTAAGTTCCGTAGAATACGTTTGATTGTATTTTTCTTAATTTTATTTTCTGTAAGAATAACTTTGACTACAATTAACCTAGCACAGAGCATGTAGAGAATTTTATATCCATTACAATATAACTTATCCCTTTGTTACTATTACCATACAACACTGCACAGATATGTCTTATTACATTGAACTATCCATTACAATATAACTTATCCCTTTGTTACTATTACCATACCACACTGCACAGATATGTCTTATTACATTGAACTATCCATTACAATATAACTTATCCCTTCATTACTATTATCACACAACACTGCCTTCTATTAAATCAGGCTATTCATCGTGTACCATCTCAATAACATTTCTATCGTACATACTGACAATAATAAAGGACCCTGGGATCCTCCTAAATAGCTCAATGTATCAGCCCCATAATAAACCTATCTCCCTTGTAATCTCGCGTGTCGCCTCAGGTATTATCTTAATTTTCTACTAATAGTCACAATTTGATTTTCTAAACAAAGAGAAATAAGAAAGACATTAACAATAGCAGGTGTTCATGTTATCATTACAATTGGATAACATGTTTGTGACGTCGATTGGACGATTCAGATCAGTTTCCTAATCACACAAATCGGACAAGATCATGTTACGCTAATTTGCGTGAACATTTGCCGAGAACAAAGAATGGTTTGTTATTTTTTTATGCTGGAAATCGTTTAAATGGACAGGGGTATCTTTGAACGGCGAAGGGACGTTTGGTAGCAGGGTAATTTTATACAAAGTACATAAGAACATCTTATAGGTGGTTAATTTATTAAAGGTATTTGATTTACGCACTTGGATACTAAGGACAGGGCCGAATTAGACATTGGGCCCCCCGGGGTACTTCAGGTTCGGGGACATGGAAATTAATTTACATAAAAAAATGAAAAATAAAATGAGCGAAAATGAGTGATAAAGCAGAACCGAAAATATAAGTGAAGTTCTGAAGAAGACGTCCGATTTTATTTTTCTCAATTTTATCGACTTTAAGAATAAAGTTTCAGTTTGTAATATAGGCCATAGATTACTGGTGATCAGATAAGGTTAGAAGTGTTGTGGCGCCTTTATATTTCTTCAAAATAAAATTCAATAAATTCAAATAAATCAAATTCAATAAATAACTCCCTTCGACGCAGTAAATAATTTTCATATTTTGTAAACACATTTGATACAGGACCATCTGTCTCTTTATCAGGAGGAGGAGACTGCACGTTTGTCGAAATATTTATATTAATTAATTTTGTGTATATGTAACATATAAATATACTCGATATAATCGACGATAGACGATAGCAGCTTTTAGATAATAGCTAAAATACTGTTTTTATTTAAAAGTCATCTGGCGCTTCTCTCAGTGTCGTTTTGTTACATCATAATCGCTAGAACAATCAGATAAACGATCTGATAACGTAATAATTGTTGATTTTGTTCGAATTAAAGATCAAGTTACTGGATCTGCGCTTTTTGCGATCGTTTCATTGCCGCGTGATTTTTTCCCTTGGTTTCGAAGCGCATATGTATTTGCAAAAAAAACATACAGCGCTGACGTTTAACTAACTCCTGAGAGCGCTCTCCCGTTTTAGAGAGCAAGAAATAGATGTTTTTTGTTGAGATATGCGAGTAGACTTATGGGAAACTTCTCTAATTGAGTTAAACTTGAAATAAGCGAAATTCTGGGATGTGTGAGAAGCGAATTAATGTAATAAAACAGGTCAGAAGGTCAGAAAGAAAATTATTTGAAATCAGTCGTTTGAGACGAGGAAATATGTCTAAAGCAATACGTGCTGAATAGATTGTACAGTATATTAGTCAATAATGAAGGAAGGGGCCGGAATAAGCTAGTATGGGGCCTGTACCATATCTTATAAGGGGGCACTAAATTTAAAGTAGACGTAAACGAAAATAACGTTGGATAGCAGACCTTAGGGGCCCTCAGATTGGGGCCCCTCGACATGAAAATTAAATTACTTGCGATAAAAAAATAAAATGATTGATAAACTGCATTTCTTCCCGTTTAATTTGACAAGTTAAAATAACAAGTTTGTCTTTAAAACTCTCGCAAAATCAAATGTTCTCTATCTAGGCCTGCCATGGATCTCTAATAATCCGGAAAATGTATCATTTGGAAGCGCAGTAATCGAGGAATTGCTAGATATTAGCTTATCGTTACTGTAAGCGAGGCTGTTAGCATGGTAGAATAAATGCTAGTGCTGGGTGGAGACTCGGCAGCCTAGAAATATGCTTCATGACGTCACTAAGGCCAAGATTTTGAACCTTTGCAAGCTATTTAACGCTATTCCTTTCAGGCCAACTCCCACAAATTCCCCATAAATTTAAATAAGTGAAGAAAGGCCGGGTCACGTAAATGCAAGCAGCTGGTAATTTATAAAGGGGTCCCTAAATATATAAAATATGAAATAGTTTAGATTCAGCTGATTTAGTTATTGGCTTTTCATGGCAGTTGTGATGTGATTGTAAAAGAATTATTTGAAGGAATGAATTTAAACTTGAATGAGTTTAAATTAATAAATTTTGTTTCGATGTCTTGCCGTGCGTAATTCATTAAATATACTTCACCATATAAACACGAACATTGCGCGCTTGCTACCCGACGAAAACACTCAAAAACGTGAAACCGACGGGCCCCAGAAAGCGCGGGGACTGTTGCATTTGCTATTACTGCTACTATTCCGGCTATGACCGTAAACAAGACTTGAACGCAAATAAAATTTATTCCAATTCCGCGGAGAACACAAATCGCAAGACTATGCGAAGTGGAATGTTCTAAGCATCAAATATGGCGCTATGTTAATTTCATTTGAAGTAATTCGATTTGTTGATCTTTGGAACGAAGGGTTAAGTCCATTACCAACGATAAAATATCGGATCAGTTGAAAATTCGGAGAAATAGATTTGGAAATAACGGAGAAAAAAAACTACAGAGACAGCGAGAGGGGAGAAAATGGCGAAAGGTGGCGACAAAGAAAATAATTGTGTAGTTTTAGCGAGTCGTTGAATAGAAAGATACAATAAGCAAAGTATTAGTAAAATATAATGTAGTTCCCCAAGGGGTGTGAGATGAAATTTTACGAAGGGATGAAGAGTGGCTTGTATCCTCTTTAGTAACGAGTTTTTTAAATTAAATTAATATTTTTC
>QXVX01006051.1:2741-14790 GCA_013436065.1 Halocynthia aurantium
ATTCTAAAAATTTAAAATATTTTTTTAAGCCTGTGACTTCTTGTAGTGTAATAAAGCTGGAGAAACTTGGTTTTCTTTGTTAGCTGTTAGCTGTATATGAGTTACTTGAAATAGATTTACCTTGAGTCCATTTCTCCTACTTCTTCAATTATTCTCATTGTTTAGGTTCTCGATGCCGGAGAAGTGAAGGAATTTGACGAACCGTATGCATTACTGCAGAAGTCAGACAGTCTGTTTTTAAAAATGGTTGAAACAACTGAAGGGTCTGAAACTGATTTACTGAAAAGAATGGCAAAAGAGGTGAGGGATCACATCTATGTGATTCAAAAGTTAATTATCATGTTCATGCATGTACTATACAAAGATTACTATAGCTGGATGAGTATCCCAATTTGGGCAGTCACAATATGGGCAGTTACTATTTGGTACCTTAAGGCGGTGCTTTCCAAACTGGGTGTCGCAACACATTAGTGTGTTGACTGCAGTGTGTTGTAGGTGTGTCGCGAACATTAAATGTATCAGTATCTCTCATAAGGGATTGAATTAACCTCTGGTTTGCTATTAAAACTGTGTCACCAATTGAAAAAGTTTGGAAAGCTCTGCTTTAGATGTATGGCAGGGCCTGATAAAGCTTTGAACTTTTATTCTTACTTACTATTTGCTTTGATATTTCAGGCATATAATCTGCAGAATGGTCCGTCAGAAACATTCGATCAAGTGGAAGACAAAGATCGTTCCTATTTAGCAAGATTTTTTCCTGCAAGTGCAGAAAGTTATGATATGTTAGAGTTAGAAACAGGTGTTTAGGTTGAAGTTCATTTTGAATCACATTATTGTGTATTTATCACTCTGTGTAATGTTTTTCTTGCTTGACATATTCACAAACTTTGACCTCAAAGTTCCTAAAATATCTTATGTCATCAGAAATATTTATCATTCACTGCTGAATGAAGTTGAATTGTAGAATTAGGTTATATAGATTAAGTATATAGATTTCGAATTTTGATAGCATTAGCCATTACAATAAGTGGATCCTTTCGTATCTGTAAAAAATACCCAACAACTCTATCGTTATTTTATAGGGGACTAGAGAATTGGTGCAAGAAATAGTGCTATTTGTAAAGTAGCTAATGCTTAAACACTACCTCCTGGTTGTACACAACATGCATTCTCCACCGTTACTGTTGTAAAGTGCATTCCCTGCATTGCAGAACTTTCAATTTGTTAGCACTAACTAGTTTTATCAGTACAGTTTTTCAAATTATTGCATTCCTGCATAGGTAATTAATACACACTAAATGACCAATACACATTTACCTTGACATTATGCTTAGCTCTCATCCATAGTTCCTACAGCTGTTTGGAACTGTGGTTAACTTAGTATGTGTCTTGCATTACCTCAATGTATTTTCAATTTAAATTAAAAAAAGACGTTTTTTTTCCTTCAGTTCCATTGTATTAGCTCTTATTGACACAGGCCATGGCATTATTAGACTTCTGCCTTGTGCATTCTCTATTATATAGTAATTACAGTTCCGCTTTAAGTATTTCCAAACCGATCCTCTTTTCTAAATTCCTGATTTCAACATGACTGTTTTACAAAATATATAATTTTATATACGACATATTTTAATTCTGAGTTGGTGGAACTGTTTCCCTAGTATCTGTCTTTATGTTTATGTATTTAATGATATATCTTCCACACTTATCATTATTTCCAATTCGAATATCGCCACTTCCTTCACTTCATTTGTAAAACCAGTTGAGTAAATTAGCAGAGCACTAGAAATGTGAAAATGTCAAAATTAATTCGTTGTGGCGCTATTACTTGACTGAGAGCTGCATGTGTCTTGTGAACCACTGTTTTGCCAGCCCTGGTATATAATAATATACTACCATCCACAACTCCCAGTTGCATGCATATAGACATGTTGAAATTGCTCTAGTTCCATTTTGACAATATTATTATTACTTCATTTTGCAAAAATTAGATATTTATTTGATTCTTTAATAATAGTACAAGAAAAAAGTTATACTGCACGATGTAAATATTACCACCTGATAAATTAATACCATATCATTTCGTCATACGAATTTATATTTTGCATCTTCGCCATGCAGGGCTTCCCGAATCCTTTTTTTACACTGTAGCCGAAACCGTACTTGATATGTTCTAACGTCACATTAATAAAACTCTTCTGCAATATATTTTTGTAGAATCTCCTGTACTTTATAGATACTATATCCAATATAGTTGACTAATACATTTTGTTATAGAGCTGATAAATATCTAGTGCCATATTTTATTCATGGTATCACCGTTTTGAACTACTGTACTATTACCACATTGATGTCACTAATGATAATATTATTATCCTGTGGTATAACTCTGTGTCTGTTTTACATGAAATGTAATTTGTTCACACTGATCCCAAACTTTACCATCGTACTTCTGCATATTTGATTTCGATTTCATTATAGTTGATGTACAGCCTATAATGTTATATTTGTTCTTTAGTAAAACCGGCTTAGTCTGGGGAATTGTTCCCAGATAAATCCGGTCCTGCTTATGAACCCCCTTTTGTAAAGCCCGTCTTAAAAACAGACTCAAACATGGGTGTCATTCATATTCAATTGACTTCCTGTAATGATTCTTAGTAACTGTAAATATATTTTTGCTCCAGCACCTCTTCGTATCTAGCTTTTCAGTATTCACATTACTGCTTACCATATTGCATCACTTCCAGGTATTTTTCAATGTATCAAAACAGCTATTGCATCTTCCATCTCATAACCTGGAATTCAATTGTTGAAAACTCATTCTTTAACATCATTTATGGTTCCGGGTCATGTGACATAGGTCTAGCATGGATGAGTGATTTCATAGAGAATGACATCATTTATAATGTTTCGTAATTTGTACATACACTTCCCAATATCGGACTATAATTAAATTTCTCTAATTTCTCATTCTGAGTTTGTGCTACAGTCTAAGTTAGTAGTTCGCAANACCAAGAGCTGCATGTGTCTTGTGAACCACTGTTTTGCCAGCCCTGGTATATAATAATATACTAGCATCCACAACTCCCAGTTGCATGCATATAGACATGTTGAAATTGCTCTAGTTCCATTTTGACAATATTATTATTCCTTCATTTTGCAAAAATTAGATATTTATTTGATACTTTAATGATAGTACAAGAAAAAAGTTATACTGCACGATGTAAATATTACCACCTGATAAATTAATACCATATCATTTCGTCATACGAATTTATATTTTGCATCTTCGCCATGCACAGCTTCCCGAATCCTTTTTTTTACACTGTAGCCGAAACCGTACTTGATATGTTCTAACATTAACAAAACTCCTCTGCAATATATTTTTGTAGAATCCCCTGTACTATATGGTTACTATATCCAATATAGTTGACTGAAACATTTTGGTATAGAGCTGATAGATATCTAGTGCCATATTTTATTCATAGGACTCCGTACCACGGTTCTGAACTACTGTAATATTACCACATTGAAGTCACTGATGATATTATTATTATTCTGTGCTATAATACCTTGTCTGTTTTACATGAAATGTAATTTGTTATCACTGATAAGATTCACACTGATCCCAAACTTTACCATCGTACTCCTGCATATTTGATTTCGATTTCATTATAGTTGATGTACAGTCTATAATGCTTTTTTTTTTCCTTGGTAAACCGGCTTAGTTGATTGAAAGGTTCAAACATTCATTCAATATCATTTAGTTCTGTGTAATTTGTTCCAATCAAAGAGTTAGCTTCTGATTATATATGATGGAGTGCTATAGAAGACCCTGTTACTAATCATTAGTGGATTGTCCTTTTCAACATACAGCTTTATACACATTTCCCATTACAAATTTTCATCAGAACTTCCTTAACCCTTTCACCACCATCGGGACATATATGTCACACACACACATTTCTGAGAATACCATTGACTTATCAAGCTATTTAAAAACTTCCCGACGCTTTTCTAGTTAAAACACTGCCAGCAAATACCAGTATTTGTGGATCTCAAATGAACACTGTTAATGATAAAGTAATATTGAATAAAAACCAATGATTTTTCATCAACTTGGTTTTACCATTTAAATATATTCAACTTATAAATACTAACGTTTTTATGATTCATGGTACATCAGTTTTTTATGTTTTGCTATTCATTAGCATTGATTTGTGCTCTCGAAAAATATACAGGAGGTCCCTTGGTTATGAATGCCTGAATTACAAATAGGGTTGGGTTCAGACCTTAAGGGGGGCCGGGGCACTTCAGGTTTGTGGGCCATTCGACATGGAATTTGATTTTTCTTTTAAAGAATGAGAATGAATATAAACCCATTTTTGCGAAAAAATACAAGTTTTTGATTTTATTGACTGTATGAATAACTTTGACTAAAATTTTCAGTTTGTAATATAGGCCATAGTGATATAAATTACTGGTGAACAAACATGGTGATCGAACATTAGATTCCTCATAAATAATAAAATCGTTAGTCTGGGAAGGGGGGCCTGGGAGAATTGTTCCCAGATAAATCCGGGCCTGCTTATGAACCCCCTTTTGTAAAGCCCGTCTTAAAAACAGACTCAAACATGGGTGTCATTCATATTCAATTGACTTCCTGTAATGATTCTTAGTAACTGTAAATATATTTTTGCTCGAGCACCTCTTCGAATCTAGCTTTTCAGTATTCACATTACTGCTTACCATATTGCATCACTTCCAGGTATTTTTCAATGTATCAAAACAGCTATTGCATCTTCCATCTCATAACCTGGAATTCAATTGTTGAAAACTCATTCTTTAACTTCATTTATGGTTCTGGGTCATGTGACATAGGTCTAGCATGGATGAGTGATTTCATAGAGAATGACATCATTTATAATGTTTTGTAATTTGTACATACACTTCCCAATATCGGACTATAATTAAATTTCTCTAATTTCTCATTCTGAGTTTGTGCTACAGTCTAAGTTAGTAGTTCGCAACACTACAGATAATTTATATTTCAAAATTCACATTCGTTATTTGTATTTTATTACTCATTTATAATTAATGGAATATTTGTTTTATCAAAGCATCTGTTCTTTTAGTATGATTGAACTTTATTTCAGTGCTGTGCTTAATTTGGTCAAACACTAACTTCTTGATTTATTGTTAGGTGGAGTGACATAGTATTGAGATAACTTCTATTCATGCCATTTGAATCGTACTGAAAATCTTACAAGTAAAAAATAGAATTGACATCATACCTGTATTCCCAACTCATCAATGAAGTGTACTGAACTATATTTTCATTGTACTGTTACGATATTTATCTATTTCGTTTGCTGTGTATATTTTATCAATTTTAGTCATAATTTGAATAGTAACTATTCTTTCCGTTATAATTTCCAGTGCTTGTACTTCCATTAATTCCTTGCATAAATGTTTGTTTCTTTTTCCAGTTTTATGCTTTTATAAAATTAAAATGGAAAGTAGTGAGTTGATTTGTGTGAAAGACTTTGAAAAAGCTGCTGCTAAAAGACTGACACAAAATGCTCACGGATACTTCAGTGCTGGAGCGACTGAGGAACAGACACTGATTGAAAATTGGAAAGCATTTAAGAGGTACCAATCTTTGAATGAGTGAGATTTCTAGTCATAGAACTTCATTTTGCATTCCATGACTCAAATTTTTCGTCCACAATCATGGATGGGCTTTACTGAGGTGAACCGTATTCATTATTGGTATATGCTCTTCAATAGATGTGCTATAGTTGCAGCTCTAATTAAATTTCTATAATTTCTCATTCTGAGTTTGTGCTACAGTCTAAGTTAGTAGTTTGCAATACTACAGATAATTTATATTTCACCTAGTGTAAAATACTAGATAATCAGTTGCCTGCTATAGTTGCTTGCTCTTTATAGGCATGTGCTATTAATTTTATCTTGAATTCAGTAGCTTATAATGTAAAGCCGTTGTTTATTGGCAAAACCCAGTTGCACTTGAATATTTTTTACTACTGAAATTGCCTTTGCTATAGTGTAAAAAGAGATCTAAACAGCATATCCATTTTTACATATGTATAGGAAATGACATGATATGTACTTTCATCCGTGATCTAGAATTGAACGCTCTCATACACCCATTAATTCTTATTGTAGAGACAAATTCCCAATTATGACATGTTATATTAAAACCTGTCACTTTGAACTACTTATCCCTGTTATAGATTTTTTCTTGATTAATACTTTTTGCATTAATTTATTTTCACTGGTGCCCTGGTGTAGTTTTATATTAAACTCTGTAACATTGAATCTTCCAAAGAAGTTTTAAATTATGTTCATTCTTGTGTGTGCCTCTCTTTTCATAGATGGAGATTTCGACCTCGTGTAATGCGAGATGTTTCAGTCATTGATCCTTCATCGAGCGTTCTCAATGATAAGATTCCATTTCCAATATGTGTTGCTCCAACTGCAATGAACAGGATGGCATCAGAATCTGGGGAAATTGACTCTGCTAATGGTAAAGTACATTTTTATGATGCAACAAGTATTTCTGATGAAATATAATAGGAAATTTCATTCTGATTCGAACAATATTATCATAAAATATTTTTATGCTCTGTTTTCAGCAATTTGAATCCTGCTACTATTTATATATTTTTTTTTTCTAGCTGCGCTTTCACTTGGGACTGGTTTTACTCTGAGTTCATGGGCAACTACAAGTATAGAAGAAGTTGCTACCAATGTCCCAGATGTCCTAAGATGGTTCCAGTTGTATATGTATAAGGTTCCACACTTAATTTATTTACTGTACTAGTTTATTGACCGTTATATCTCTGACTTTTTTATGGCCATGGATACAGAGAATCTGGGATCAACTAGGAATAGACCACAATCCCATCCCAGGTTTTCATAATTATTTTCCCATACTAAAAAAAAACGAAAATTAAAATACTAACATTTTACATACATGCACGCAATGTACAGAGTGAGTTCCTTCTTTTCTAGTTCACGAGTTACCCGTCTGTCAAAACATTCTCCCGTTAGATTTGAAGTCCTTCCCCTGGCTTAAATTTTCCAAAGTACCTCTTGTTGGAGAATCACTGGTGTAGACATTCAAAACTTCAATCCTTTTCAGGATAGAGATCTTACGAAAAATCTTGTAAAACGTGCGGAGAGGAATGGATTCAAAGCAATCATATTAACGATTGACACGCCTGTTCTTGGTCGAAGATATGCAGATGTACGAAATAAGTTCGCGCTTCCATCTCATTTGAAGTAAGCAAGGATATTTATGTAGGTAGGCCTCTTGGAATACCAGAAAGCAGCTGCTGTACAGCTGTGGTACCATTGCCATTGGTACCATATAAATAATGCTACGTCATCTAATTAAATAACAAATTGATTCACTCTCCGTCCACTTTTTTTCTTTTCTGGTTTTGAAAATGACATTATGGATATGCATTGGTAATAACGCTCGAACAAAATGTACGAGAACTGCGAAATAAAACTATATGACAGTGTGCGAATGACTGGCGTAACGTAACGTAATCATTCAGTGACTTATTTAATCTTTCCGGTTTTCAGATTGATGAATTTTGCTGATCAAGTAAAATCTGATGATTATGCTGGAGGAGTCATAAGTGATGAAGATTCAGGTCTCGCTGCATATGTTTCATCCCTGATCGATCCCACACTAAGTTGGAAAGATTTAGAATGGTTAAAATCCATCACTGATTTGCCAATATTGGCTAAAGGAATATTAACAGGTCATTCGAAACTTATTTATGATTTTTATTATAATTTTGAACCTGATTGAATGAACCTGAAAAAATTTAGTTGTTAACATTTATATGAAATAAGCAGCAAATTGTGAGGTTTACTGTCACACATGAGCCTGCAATTCTGGATCATAGTTCTAATGGTTTCTGTTCCTATGTGCAATATAGCTGAGATGGCATTGGAAGCTGTGGAACATGGAGTTGATGGAATTGTTGTTTCAAATCACGGAGGAAGACAACTGGACGGTGTTTCTGCTACTGTGAGTATATAGGTTGTATCACATTATATACAAAGTATTACACTGTCATTTTGTTGATGTTTTTACATGCTAGATTGATGCTTTACCTGAAGTAGTGAATGCAGTAAATGGTCGATGTGAAGTTTATATGGACGGTGGAATACGAAGTGGAAATGATGTGGCAAAAGCAATTGCTCTTGGTGCTAAAGCTGTGTTTATTGGAAGACCAGCTATATGGGGATTAGCTTGTGATGTGAGAATTTCTATTGATCTCAGTGTTATATTACGTTGCCACTGTTTTAAGTTCTGGTGTTGTAAATATAATATTTTGTTGAAGGGAGAAAATGGAGTTCGAAAAGTTCTTGAGATATTACGGGATGAATTTATAACTACAATGAAATTATTAGGTGAGTTTCCATTTTTTAGTGTGCTGTGTGTAGGCTTTAACAATGGTAGGGCATTGTGGAAACTCTTTGTAAATTGCTAGCTATTCATGATGTCTGAGAGGTTTATATCGAACCAAGCTAATATGGGAACAATCTCTGTTAAAAAAACAAGAGATTTAGGGCGAGCACTTTATCACTTTGCATGAGGAGCGCGAGAGATCCCACACCTCACAATATTCCGCTGCAAGGTTTTTAAATGGAAGTTTCCATATTGCCTCCCCTGTGGGTTGTTAAAGCATTTTATTGTTACCAGCAGTTGTGAAGGTTGCATATATTTTTTCAGGAGTTCGTTCGATTGCTGAACTACAGTCGATCCCTAATCTGGTTGTTCATCAGAATACCTTATTCTCAAAATTGTAAACCCTGCGCTTCTTCACCCACATACTAACCCGACTTACTAGAGTAGGGGGTCTCCTGAGCATTTTCATACCCAACATAATAATCAATGTTCACACCCCCTGAAAACTACCATCACATTTTGAGGTCAAAGATGTCTAATTTATAATTTTTAAACCACATACATTACTGCAGGTGAACAAATCGATTTTAACAAATAAGCTTTCAGCTTTTAGCAATCAGATTTTATTTAAAAACAAAAAAATTAATCTCGTCAGTCAGAGATACTCTGTCGAACCCCATGAAATTCTACTTAAGACTTTTTCATAACACTTTTGCCAAAGACAGGTATTGAAGGTACGATTTGTTAATGCAGCAGCTTCCAATCATATAACCCCCCTCATCTTACATGATTTCTGTAGAATTTTTATGCATGCAATATACCCAGTGCACTAATTTGAGTGATAATATCTCTGATCTGAACTGATCAGCAATCATAAAACTACAGCTTTTTATATTTAATATTATCCCAAATTATTTGCCAAAGATATATTAGAGAAACTTTTCGAAATTGGAAGTTATTGAACCAATTCAGTTTATACGTAAACCCTGCTACAGAATTTTTATCACTTTAGATCATTGAAGCTTTTCCCTTCTGCACTTAAGTTTCACACTTTAAATTTTGAGGCCTGAATACGTAGCTTATTTGGTCCAGCCTTTATAGCTGCTTGGCCCAACTGAAAACATATTTTATGTTGCCTTAATATAGTATTATCAGTATTAAAATTGTTGCAATTCTCTGTAAAACCTGCAATTAAAAAGTAGTAGTAGGTTTACGTGTCAATTTTTTGTTGTATGTTACAAGGTGTTTGTTTGTTTAATGTATTTGACAAAACTAGAGGCATAGCGGTCCCCTTAGAATCGGAGCTCAATTGGCTGCAAGCCGACCTCATTTGTACCTTTGCCTTCACCCATATTCAAGTAGCAGAGTAATGCTACAGTGAAGGATAATAACGGGTTTGAGGGTATATTCGTATTCGAGAAAGTCGAACCACCTGTTATTGTATCTGCCTTCAAGAAAACCAAAAATTATAACTTTGGGTTATTTCTTGGGTTTCAAGAAAGCTTATTGAGGCAATTCTAATACGCAAGGTCATTTTAACACGTATTATGTCGCATTTCATACGAGCTACTTTTATTATTAATGACTAGATAACAACTCAGCAATGATTTTTTCTCTTATGAGGTTAAATTAAAACTTCTTTGCTTTGTCATGTATACGCATACAAATTATGCTACTAGTTAATCAGTATTACACTAACAAATTTTATTTTTTTGCTATATATTTTAGTCATTTGTTAATTCCTAACACTTGATGCTGTAATTTAGTAGTTTGAAGTAAAATAAAGCAGTATATCTGTAAAAGTTAGTGTTGAATTTCATGCCGAGGCGAACTGTATACATTATTAGTAACTGCATATACTCTCCGCTAGATGGCCTGTGTAGTCTCACTCCACTTATTTGACTTTATCTTGAATTCGGTAGTTTATTAGTAAAGCCAATTTATAGCCGAAACCCAACTGCAATTAACCATTTTCTACCACTAAGATAACCAGTTTCTACATAATCGGTGTGGGAACGGGTTTAAGCAGCGACAAATTATATTCGTTGTTACATGTGCATAGGAAATGGCATGATATGTACAGTACTTTGATCCATTTGCATGTTATCGAATCAAACCTGTTTTAATATAAAGATATAGATTATACTTTTTTAGCATTGTGTTTACCAATTACATGGACATTTCCTTTTCCCCAAATTCCCTCGAGCGACATCCGATATTGTGCTTAAATGTTCGTACATACATATAAAAGAATTTGCGAACGTATGTGAGAAGGATGTTCTAGAATGAAAGGTGAATCGCGGTGTCAGATATGGCTTGATTGAATTTGCGCGGAAATATATTGGGCGAGTCGAAACAAACAAACATAATGAAATACTTCATTCCGACTAGACTACTCCGTAGGACCCTTTACAAATAGGGGTGTCCAATATCGCGTCACAACAAGAACGCTCACAATAAAACTCCGTTGCTATTTGGTGAAGTGGTTTTAGCTCGATTACATAAGATTGTGTAATACCACCTCTGAGAGAGATGAGATATTTATTCCAGACCTTATTTTAACGGAGAGCATTTCTCCAATAATCAATACCTTCATATAATTGCTGTGAATGATAAACGTAATCTTTCATCCAGGAATCTACATAGGATTGGCAGGATATATGTTTAAAATTACAGAGGTAGCGCGTACATGGCAATGCCTAAATCGTAACCTTTGTTACTGTAATTTAGGAGTACAGTAGTGTATGGGACGTTATATGGAATGTTGAGTATAGTACAGCATGTAAAAAATAGCGCGAAACGAGTTTTATTGGCGTGCTATGAGCGGAACTGCCGCAGATGGAATAGGTTGGTTGGACTTGTGTTGAATTTTACGCCGAGTTGATGCGAACGGTAAATATTATTTTAATTTGCCTTACGCAGTCTCTGTTTATACTTCCTATTGAATTTCGAATGTGAAATGAAATTCGTTGCGCTAAATGCTTGGTGAAGCATTCAGTTAGAATAATGCTGGCCTGTTTCTAGATTGATTGTGTATCATACAGTTGCCTTTACCTGCTCAAAATATCGAAGTTCATGTTTTATTCCTGCCAGAAAACTATCGGAATTGTCTTTTTAATCAAATATCGTTAAAATAACCGATTATTTCATTTAAATATTTTACAATATTGTTGATATTAATTTGTTCCAGATTGCCAGATTGTTGTTTTGTTCATTCTCCATAGCATTTCAGCAATGCAGCAAAGTGTAGTTGTTAAGTTATGTTCCTTTGGTTTACATTCGAGCATTCGTGTGAGTACTCAAGTGGTGTAGTAATATAATCTAGCGTGAGAAATGTTTGAACTTGTAGGAACTGGTTCACTTCATCATGTTCATTACTTTGCAATAAGAAATTTGTCTGATATAGCTGGTCTCTGAATATACACGGTGAAATTACTTAATTCGAATCTAGTTTAAGAAAGTTGATTGGATCATTGAAATATCACATGACACAATTTATCAAGTAATTCTTTTTACAATTTTACTGGAAAGGTCGGTTCTTCTGTAGTATTAATTATAATGCTTATGAACATTCCTGTAGCTATACCTAGTTTT
>QXVX01006053.1:2526-89641 GCA_013436065.1 Halocynthia aurantium
GGGCTGTGGACTTTTTGGGTTACTAGAGTTGGAATATGGTACATTTTTACCTGATAAAATTGAATTCTAATATAAAAAATATGCTAATATTCCCCATTTCATAGATAATAATGTAATTACCCTATTTTTCCAGTATCTTTTTTTATTTCCTTATGATATTTATGATGCTTTGTGCTGGCAGTGATGAAATGCCTTGTATGATGCATGCTTATATTTTATATGGGAAATACATAATTCTAACATTGATATATGAATAAGGAAGATATATAATAACATTGCGCAAGGGTATATAATACATATGCGGGCATTGATGAAGATTCCCATGTTATTTTTTTGGGGGGGTTTTGGTTTTGAATAAGCTTATGAATAAACTTATTTGCAAAGTCAGTGACTTCAAAAGTTCCATTTCATTTTCAGGTGACACGAAAATCAGGAAAAAGCTGCTGGATACAAATAGGAATAGTCAGCTGGGGTGTGGGATGTGCAATCAAAGTGGATAATTTCACATATCCCGGCTTTTATACAAATGTTTTCAGCTTTCGGCCATGGATAATAAATAAATTAAATCTTGGATCCAGCTAATGGTACAAGGACATGAAAATACAATGCAACTTGTAAATAGATCATGATTTCGTCCTTGGTAAAACTTGTTGGTTGAAGGTATTACCAGAAATGCCAAACCTTGCATAACTATGTGTGAGGTACGCAATTTTATTTCGGTCTCAACAGCAAGGCTCTCACTGTAGTTCAGTGGTTTTCGAGAGTTCCATGTCACATTCCTTCCTTCCCAGGTTTCCTCAATCAATAACCCCTTTTTGATATTCATTTTGTAATATTATATACTTACTGGTGATAATATCGGAACTTATTACCTTCGAGAGAAAACAGAAATCCTTATTTTAATGGACCAAGTACGTCCGAAAATCACTCCCATTGTTTGGTAAGTTATACTATAGTAATAGGAAAAGACTTTTTCTGTTTATAAGATGGGTGCTTGGATCTGTTGTGAGACACTGGGAACATAATAACACATAGATATGGCTTAAGTATACTTGACATTAAACGTTTTTAGTTATCAATGTAGCATAGTGATTTAACTCAACAACCCCAGGAGTATATTGAGGCCTTGGAACACCTAACTAAAAATAAACAATATTCTTAACGTCTACCCCAGGAGTCTCCAACACGCGGCCCGCGGGCCGCATGCGGCCCACGAGGCTATTTTTTTCGGCCCGCGTCATGGTTGAGAATTTTCCACAAAAAACTAAAATAGTACGATGTCAACTATGAGTAAGTTTTATCGTGTTATTTAACATCAAGAGTCCGGTCCGACAAACTGTAAAAAGTGAAACAAAAATTTCCCCCTGTTATTCCACTTTACCACGTTGATATTTTATTCTAATACCTAATTCTAGTACCTAATTTGTTGGTTTGTGGCCCGCGTCGTCAATAAAGTTCAAAAAGTGGCCCATGACATATTTTGAGTTGGAGACCCCTGCCTTAAACGCTGACCTCCGACCAAACTCTTCTCGGGCCGGCACAAAGACGGACTAGCGTAACTCTGATGTACAAAGTCCGACTAGTGTAATCCCGGTCTGTAGTGTCACGAACAACACGTGAACTTAGAGTCTGTCTGAATGTCGCTAAAAGTGACCCTGGAATTTAGTGGAGGAGCGGAACTACTAGTCGGACAAGTAAAAGAACATAAAGTTGAATTAGAAGCGTCGGAAAAAGTGTGGACAATCAGAAAACTTCTTGTTTGGATCAAGGAAAATCTTTTACAACAGCGCCCTGAACTTTTTCTGCAAGGGGAACAGATCAGACCGGGTATTTTAGTCCTTGTGAATGACACAGACTGGGAACTGCTTGAAGAATTAGACTATCAAGTAGAGAACGGCGATAGAATTACATTTATCTCGACTTTGCATGGAGGTTAAGGCTGAGTGATGGCTCTTCTTTCCTCCGAACTGAGGATTTCTCTGAAGGAGTGTAGATTTCTTTCTACTATATTCAATAATACTCTGGCGAGAAAGTCTACTAGGAGGTGTGTTGTATCCAAAAACGCTAAGATATTGTCCTTACCTGTTTGGAACTCATGCATTAAGCGGCAGACTCAAATTGCAAGTCTTTGTGGAAGTGCAAACAGGACAGATTTGAATACCAGTATTGATGATCTTGCGTCAGCAATAGCTGCTGGTATTGAAGATCCAATTCATCAAAATATTGACAGAAAAAAACCTATTACTGAGTTGTTAAAAACTCTCGTTTCTCTAAAACCCCAGCGGACCGAAGATAGTGCGAGTGAAGAAAACTACAAGCGATCCGGTGAGTTGTCTCTTCTGGAAAGGACCCCCCTCGAGAATCCCCCATCTGGCCTTCTGATTCATTGTGCACAGGAATTGAAAAAAGTTGTCCATGACACCAACAAACCATTTCAGCATTGTCTTGATCAAGCCATATCTTCAATTTTGAAGCACACTCAGTTAACCGATGGTAGCCACAACATAGAGAATATAAACAATGTTATAACGAATATCCTATATGGGAATATCGGTTTTGGAGTGAAAACCATCGTTTATTTCCTCGATTCTTTCCCAGAAATATTCTACAGTGACCCTAAAGAGCTCGCACTCAGAGTAGAAAATTTAAGGAACAATGAATTGAAAGAGGGTTTCTTGCAACGCGCGATATCTAGAACCCCGCAGTATTTGCTCGAAGCCGCATCGAAAACCAGCAAAGCTATCCATCTCCTAATTACGAAACTGGATTTCAAGAGGTCTGAGCTCCCGCAATTGTTTCTTTATTCCCCTAGAGCGATCTTAGAACCATTTGAAAAAACAGAAGAAAGATTTCAGTATATATTTTTTACTATGGGATACAAAAAGCATAATCTCATCGCAAGACACGGAATACTGAGCTATTCGCTCGATCACATTCGACAAAGACATCTGTTCCTTGACAGGCGTGGACTGTATCAACAGCCGGACAAAAATCAGAACACTGCTATTGAAAATCCTAAAATGAAAGGCATGATATGCTACCCAAAGCAGCGATTTTGTCAGGAAATAGCGTTAGCGGATCCTGAAGAATTTGAACTTTTTAAAAGGTTTTTGACTTTAGAAGATGCGATCCGAGTTAAGGAAGAACGCCCTGAAGAAGTTTTCGATAAAGAAATCGAGAAACAAGACCAATTGGCAGATAAATTTTTGAAATACCTGTGAATTGTAGAATATTTGATATCAGTAAGCTAGTAGTTATAAGTTATTATTAAGTTTATTAAATGCCACAATACTTTTGAAAATGTCATAAAGGTCCACTATTACTTCATTGTTATTTCAAGCATTAAAATTTTATGGTTTGCAGGTAGATCTACTCCAGCAATACTGTACCGATCTGCTCCAAATGATGACAGGGGAATTGTTTTGCATTTCAAACCCCATAAGTCCAGTAAATGGTCAATACATATATTGGCACTTCGTACTTGATAGGAGCAGAGAAATTTTCCAAAACCTTCTCGTGTGTTATTAGATTGAGTACCTCTACCGAGGAACAAGTGACGTACGGTAAACAGAATTTTCTCAAACAATTCTTCATCATAAAAGCAGTCCGATCCCAATATCACATCCGGAAATGGTGGAAATAGTTTTGCAGGAGCTTGCGAACACATTTTTAGAAGCGAGGGGGAAATTTCTCCCCATGTCAGACCCATAACGAATACAGGTGGAATGCTGCATGTTAAGTCTGTTGGATTGTGATCGTCATTGATTAATTGGCAAGGGAGTGAGTTGGCACTACAGGACTGGATGCAGTTCTCCAAACATCTGTCAGTAATACAGTTCACACAGACTATTAAAATAACATGGTGTACTACAGTAAACCATGGTCAATTGACATGAATTTTTATCCAGAGGTTTATCTTGATCACTAGCATAAAAGAATTTATTTTTCTGTTACAAATTTTATGCTAGTGATCAAGATAAACCACTGGATAGAAATTCATAACAGAAAAATAAATTCTGTGCATTGATTTGCAACTAAATTATACAGGATAATATTCAAAAATACTTTGACCTGTCCTGGTATATTACAAATAAATGGAGTCTACTGCACGTGAAATTTAACTTACCTAGGTTGGCGCAAGTCATCTGTTAATGTCAAGGAAGCAATGCTTCCACACTTGGCTGCCACAATCCCAGGCAACGATGTCCCAGCACCTATCTCCAGCACATGCTTGCCAACCAGGAGGTGCTTACGGTTGTGCCATATGTACTGTGCCAGGACTGGTGCACATGGCCAAACATACATACCGTAAGCAGGATCAACCTTCTCTGGAATGTTTACCGGCAGATCTTGACCAGATGAGTCGCTGAATCGAAATTTCTTCATTCTGAAAACTCACACCAAATTTTGCCATGAATTCTCTCTTCTGGCTTGTTGTGCCTTTCTGCCTTAATGCAAAAAAAATATGCAGTCAATATTGTTTGAATAAATTAACAATGAAGGTGGGATGGACAGCACCCAAAGAATCACGAATTCATACAAGAATTAGTTGTGATACAGCATGGTGTTTTGATATATGTGACCAAGCCAACAATATCAACTTACTGTTGTAGTATACCTCCAACTGCTGACGTAATCTAACACGTTTTACATCATTTTCCTGATCTGCAGATGAAGAGGTATTCGACTTTGCACTGGTTGGTAAAATGTTCAGTATGATGCAGTACATGCGGGAGAAAATTGTCAGGACTTTTTGGAAGGCAATGGCACTGCAAAATAGTACAAAGTGGAATGCAGGACATTCAGGTGACAATAGTGTAGTCGAAAATAATACTTACCAGAAATTCAAGTATCTATGAAGCATATCTCAATGAAGCTAAACTATTTAACATCCTGTATTCATATCTATGGTAACCTCATCCGGTGTTATTGGTGGCAAGTATGTTTCCGCACTCGCAAATTTCATATTCGATATGCGACCCCTGGCGGGATATTTGATAAAATTTGAAATGAAAAAAGGGAGCTCGGCCAGTAGAAAGATTACTCACTCACTCACCGTGTAGTCAAACAAGATTAGATACCTGTTTTCTCTCATGGATCTAGTTGTAATTATCGCTGCTTTTAGTTTTATAGAATCACCTTGTAGGCGTTCTAAGTAAAGTAGAAAACCATGAGTACTGTCGACCGTAACTGCGTATTTCGAGACTCTGAAAACAGTTGTACTCCTACTCCGGACGTCTTCAGGAAAAAGATTACTATGAGTTCAGTCAGGATGTCTCTGAGGAAAAGAGTTCCGTTGAAAAGAATTAACGCAAACACACAAAGGAATCAGTGGAAAGAAGATGCAAATAAGTCGAATGCAGCAAAGAAACAACCCGTGGTATTAAATGCTTCCGCGAAAAAACAGTCGCATGGTATTGAAGTGGAACGATCTGTCAAGAAGACGTTTTATAGAGTCACAGAGGTAAATTTAAATAAGATTTATAAGTTGAAAATACTATATCAAATGCTAATTATCAATATTTGTGATCAAATTTAATAGTCCTATTGTATGAAGGATTCAATATTAACAATTTATTGGTATTTATTATCAATATGCATTTCTTAATTTCTCATATTTTATTCAGCACATTACTGGTGGAGCAAAGAAGTCTCAGCTGAAGGTAACTTCCGACAGTTCCACACCGAGAACACGGTATCGTGAGAGGATGAGAACGCCCCCAATGACTCCACAATCCCCAACCCCATATGATACCCCTGTTTGTGTATCTCCGCTTCCAGATAAGATTTTGAAGAGGTAATATTTTTGTTAAACTTGAAACTGGACTTAAACCATGAAATGCATAAGATAACTTCTTATTTATTTTTTAATGAAGTAAAAATCTATGACCTATTCTATTGTGATTTATTGTAATTATGAATATATCAAATGGTAATCAGAGCTTTTTTATGCCTTGTGCAAAAGTTTCCTGCTAATTACTATGTCTGTGCCCTATTGTATATCGTTGATTGGTAGTAATTAGTACATGGATTTTCTTCTATGATTTTACGATCTTTTGTAGCTATTGGTAATAACACTGTTAGTAATCTAATATCATGTTTGATTTCTACTTTAGAACGCCATACAGCAGAAAACGCAGAAGCACAACTCCACTCGAAACAGGAGAAAATAAAATGTATTTGATGTTTTTTTTTATAAGAGTTAGATATATAGTTTTTAAGATTGTTATAGCTTTTTAACATTTTATTACATTCTTTATTTTTATAAAGGTAATTAATTATTACCTGATGCATAAAGACAACTATTATTTATTTCTATATAAGCCATTTGACAAGAAGTTTTTCCATGGCAAGCTCTTGCCAATTGAATGTTTTGTGTTCAAATATTACTGGTAATTGTTGATAACCTTCAAACTCCGTAATAACTAATCAATTCTAATGCCATGTGAATTAACTTTATGCATTATTTAGTGGCCGTGATTCGGATCATTTCTCAAATCATCTTGAACTCATCTCGTGTGGAATTCAGCATCTGGAAACCAATGAAAAGCAAATGACAGCTGCCATTAGAAGCATGGGATTAGAATACTTGTCTTCTCCCGTTCATCCAAAATTTAAAAGGTTTGCATGTTTCCAATTCGAATATTGTAAAGGGAATTTTGTGTTAACAGTCATGCTGTGATTATTAGTGATGTGTCTGAGAGTACAGTGTGAACTACAGCTAATCTTTTGCATTATGCACTTTGTCTTTATTTGTTCATTGATTGTACCTTCCTGCTAACATGGTATTAGTCTGCTGTCTGCTGCCTGCTGTGCAGTGTTCCTCAAAGTACCCCAGAATGAATTAAAAAACAATAATATATAGATTTCTAAGTTGAAAAATCAATGATGATATCCTATCACTCTAAATTACAGAAAGAGTACTGTTGAAACCGGTGCAACCACTTCTGCTGCTGGTAGTAGTGATTTTACCAAGAGAAGAATTACCAGAAGTGTTACAGATAGCCAGCTTGAACAATCTTCCAATAAATGTGCTGGTGTAAGTATTTGCAACCACTAGCAAAATTAAAACACTATACATTGTTATCTATGATACTGTTTGAAACAACTCATAGTAAAAGCAATTAAAACTATTACTGCTGTACAATATGCCAGAATGAAATTATATAATATGACCTGCCACAGTTGGGCAATACATATTTATGCATTTGTCTTATATAGATTTAGAAATATATATATGTAATAATAATAGAATAACACTAATAAGTATCCTTCAATTTAGAAAAATGTTGCAACAGCAAGAGGCAAACTTACCAGGTCAATAACAAGGATGTCAATGAGAGGTATGTCTTAGTATTACTTGTTATAATAGCAAAATTTAGGTTGATTTGCTATACTATAAACTTTTGAAGGTTTTCTGGTAATAATGTGGTTTATGCTAAGGAATCTGTATTGAAATAACGTATCACCTGTTTGGTTCTTAAGTCCTTGTTATCATTTGCTTGTAAAGTTTATTCATGTCCTATGTTATCTATGTAGGTCATCCGATTCATTAGTTATTCAATTTGATTACGTACGGACATTTTGTAGCGCATCACACAGATTAATCGTCTGTTAAAACGGGAAGCATAGAGCTCACTTGGCCCGTATGAAAGTTGACCTTTGTGACCGTGCAATGATCGATAGATCAATTGATCATATGTCTTCTGTTGAATTGTTTAAACTCCAAAGTACAAACGGATTCTTGATTTCATTTACGCAGAGTTTTGCCTTTCGCGCGATATTTAATGGGAAGGATTACGGTGAGGGCGCATTTACGCCTAGCTTATTGTAACAGAGATAAATCTAGGAGTGTACGGAGCAAGTCTTATCACCACTCGACCCAAAACCAAATCTATTAAGAAATTACTTCTTTCGAAGACCTACTGTATAAACTTTTCCTCCCTATACATTTCCAGTTACGGGTCGTTCATATTCATCCAAGTTTCCAAACGAACCGGAGCAAAATACACAGGCAAAGTGTTATATCGGACCCTCTTACCACAAATAGGAAGTTGTCGGGGCTGCTACCGAATATATATAAATTCCTTATCGTTTGTTTCCTTCGATAAGATGCAGTATGATTTGGAAAATATATTCTCTTATTCAAAATGATTTATTTCACTTTTGTTACCATACCTCAAGCACCCCTTGATATCATTCTACGCAGTCTACATTCATGGAAGTTTCATATATCCTTTCAGACAGACACTTTAACAAACGTGCTATCCGTTTTCTTCAATTTTCCTCATTGAATATATTTTCTATACCATACTGCCAATTCTCGCTTATGCATGCTGACTTGCCACTAAACATTTTGCTGCCTTGTAACATTAGGCCTCCATTTATGTGTTCGTTCTCTGCTTGCGCTGATGTGCCCTGTGTAAAAATAACCAACTTTTGAACCATGACATTGTTCAGTCTTAATAGTATGTGATGTGTATACATATTTATACTTTGTCAAAAATGTAACCGCCTTCCCGTTATTAAGTCTCTTGGAACCGTAGGCTACTTATACTTTTTGGTTTACTTAGCTCTAGTAGTCTAGTGCTTTGTCCTTTGATGGACGTTAGGCTAAACTTGTTAGGATTCCCTTACTTTTGGGAATTATGGGATTCCCTTACTTTTGGGAATTATGGATTAAGTTGAAACTACCCACTACATTATATATTGTTAATGGAAGAATTAGGTCTTAATACTGTGGAAAATCCGCAACTCTGTTCCCTCACGTAGTGTAATTATGTCTGCACGTCTTCGTTACAAGCCTAAATTAAATATTAATACAGTATTACGAGATATGACTTTACATCAGCGAAATTAACTCTACATAGACCAGTAAACATAGTAACAACTATTGAATATAGATTATAGTCCATCAAGTGATCACTTATATATATAATTACGTTGAATAACTTCTAAATCGAAGCATTTGTACTAAATTTGCATGCTGCGAAATTCCGAGTAACTAAAGAACCGTTTCGTATGTAAAGATGTAAAGAGTTTATTCACGGATAAACGATATTTTTGCATGACCATATAACTTTATAATGAAATGAATGGGTTAACATTGCACAATTATATATATTTTCCTGAAAATTACCTACTGTAGATTATCTGCGATACTACTTATTTGTAAATACACTTTCTAACGACGCAACTTTTTCTCACTAGACTGGTTGAATTGATATAGGCATAACGACTATATCTATAAACAGATGTATTTTCCAGACAGAGTATTTAAAGGTTAATGTAATTTCGAAGATGAATTTTTGCAGGGAACACGAATATTGAACATAGCTATTACAGTTCGAGCTCATCTATAATACCCGGATTTTGAAAAGATATGTCCTTACGTTGGGTTTAAACGGTTTCGATAACTGAGCTGATTATATAAATCGTGATAAGCGACTTGACAGCATATACAGTTTTTCTGTAACAAACGAAGGTCAATAGTACTATCGTCCAACATAAGATAGATTGTTTGTTTCGTATTTTGAATCATATCTGTCACATTGTGGATATCTTCCTCTTAAGGTATCGGATTTAATCAGAATTTACATGTCAAAACTGCACGGTATGTGTAGCAAACTTTTGACTGATTTGATTACATTTTAGCTGCGAGGTATTGACATTCTTATCAAGTTTATTCGATTCACACGACTTTTCCTGAAAGGTTATGTTTATATGTGCTTGGATTTAGGTAAAAATTTATTTTTATAGACTTTTCAAATTGTCATCTTTCTCATGTTACTTTCGAGTCCACCTCTGTCAACTGGGATAGCGTAAAATCTAATTTATCTGTGTGCATGAAAAAGCTAAAGATTCAAATGAACGCAGAAATCTTTCATCACAAACAAAAAGATATGTGCACTATACATTTTAAAAATGCGTTCCCGCTTATACGAAATAAGTACAATCCGCTAAGATTTCAACGAAATACTCTAGCAGGGTCTTCGCAATTCCAAGTCGAAGTTCAAAGTTTTCCCGTTTTCTTCAACTGAATTTCTTTGAATGGATTTTCTAAATCTTTTGCGAATTGGAATACATTCGTTCCAGCTGGTAACTTCTTTACTTTGATCGGTCTCGGAGATTCTTGTCCTGGAGACAACGGCATAATGTTCACCGGTGTGGGTGCCGTAGTTCCACCGATAATGCTGCCAAGTGAGGGTGCTTGTTTGCTTTTCTGTGGATTCTGGGCCTTACCCATGTTTGTGTAATATACAGGGAACCAGCCTCGCTCTCTAAGTCGTTTGTTTTCGCCGTACATCCAACCGCCTTTCTCTTCTTTCATAAGAACTTGTATAATATCCCCACGGGCCATCGAAAGCTTAGTCGAACCGGGATCGGGCGCGAATTCGTAGAGCGCTTCGCAGCAGATCTCGTGAATCGCAATTACTGGTGCACTCTCAACTTTCTCTTCTGCTACGACTTTAGCTTCCGGCTCGGACTCCGTCTTCTTAGTGGGCGATGGTGTATTCTTAGCTCGTTTTAGAGTGTCGCTGTCATGATCCGAATTCGTCACTTCGACCGAGATTCCGGAATCGCTGAACGAATATCGCAGGTTTTCGGATTGAATCGCGCTAACCTGCTGTTGCTCATCAGATGTTGCAATCTCTTCTGAACATTCTGATCTGTTTGACTTGTTCTGTATTTCACTCGACGTAGTTGAATACCTGTTGCTGAATAGATTCCCTAAGTTGATACTGGACCTTGTAGATCTTAGTGAGACATCTTTCGATTCTTCTTGCCTTTCTCCAATATTCAACTCTTCGTCGTGAGTGATCACAAAGTCGGGAGTTTTGCTTCTCATGTATCTGATCGGTTCTTGCGTAGACAGCATCATTCTGGGACCAGTTGCGTACGGACTTATTACCTCTTTAGGAGAACCCACAGCTCTTGTACTGGCGAATCGTTTGATTTCCGATCTCGCCGCTTTAGTAGGAGCTACTCTGTATGGGCCATTAGTATCCTGACCATACATTTCAATTCTCTCCATGTCCAGTTCGTCCAATGACACGTTGTTACGCCGAGGAAGGCTGCTTTCAATTAGGGCAACTGCTCCTGGCAGGAGATCTTTAGACGACGAGCTTACCGATCGCCATTTTTCCAGATTGACTTGCAATATATCGGCGCAGGATAGATGGTACTGGATCCAAGCCTCCATTGTATCGCACTGCTTCTCAACGAAGAAGCAATATCTTCGCCGTTCTTCCGAGAATGCACGATTAAGCATCTCGTGCGCCATCATTTCGGCAGATGCCTTAGATNTTCACTGTAATTGTTTTTATTTATTTGGGAGCCCCGGTATGTGTAGTGCATGAACTATCTGTATTGTACCATATTCTTACATTACTGATATAATAACATCCTTAGTAAAACGTTGTCACTGTCAAATTAAGATTCGAGTAATACAACATGCAAAATACTTCCGGTCCAACCCTTGCTTGGTTAAATGGAATTCTGACAGCCATTTGACATATCTCAATCATAGCCTCGAAAATATCACGTTTAATGCAGTCTTCCCATATTACTTAAATGTATTATTCCTTTTATGTACATATGAAGACGGCATCATATCACCTTTTGTTGCATCATGAATTAGGTAATTTTAAATGAAAAATAAATAAATATCTTAACGTGTGTCATTGACTGCAATTATGCAATAAGGGGAAATTTTTGGGCTTGGCGTGACGAGACCTTGCAAGTAGACACGTAGGTCAACTCAGGACATTTGTTATCCCGGCATATCGGTCGTACTTGAATGTATTCCTGTACTTGGTATTAACATCTGCTCTACCTAAAAATCACATTGCATCTCAACCTCAATACTAAAGGAAAAATATATGAACGATTTATTACATGGTACATGGTATCATAAAGAGAATGGAGAAAAAGAGGTAAACTGCATGAACTGAGCGAATGAATGAATTTATTTAGCGTAGCTGATCATTAACTTAAAAGTTACATACAAAACATTTCAAAGTTCGTATACCATAAATAAACTATATAAATGAAGAAATTTGATATTTTCTCGTCTGTCGTTACCGAAATAATAGAATGCGTGCGAAACGTATCGATAACGTTTTGAACAAATACAATTTCGGAAGGCACCACGAGGACTAGAATAAATTCATTGGACTTCTCCAATGGTTATGCCTGATAAGTTAGCTTTGCGCAGTGGCAGTAACGTAACCAATGAGGTTTTTCCGAGGTGCGTTTATTGCTAGTTGAAAACTATTCCCAATACCCCGCCCCTACGACGTTTATTCGTTGTCTGTGGCAATTTCTGCAGAGTTCCAAGGAACTCAACATTACAGTTTCATTTACTTTTTAATCTCTTTACTTTTTCAGTCGTCCAGTCAGTCAAGCGATTACCGTACTCGTTAAAGTTATTATTCGGAGTCTCGTGTATATTAGTTTTCGTTAAGGGAAATACAGTGAGTTGGCTTATTCTAGCACACATAACAAACTTTTCTTGGTTGTACTGTTTTGCGGTATCAGTTGCTCCTGATTTAGCAGCGTCTCATTGTATCATTTCAGTTTTGAATTGCGGAACTTGGTAGATTGTGCTATCTAGGAATATGTATACCGTACATTTTTGCTCGTTTGAAATCTTTGAATTGGAACAGTTAGGTAGAATTCATTAGAATAATCATAAAAATTCAAATTTACAACAAACCCTGAGGCGATCCTTTCCGAACTTTGACATCGGTAAGTGTATATACAACCGGAATGTGTCCAGTGCCAATCAACTAGTTTTAAAAGTGTCACATGCTACCCATTCCGTATCCCTTTATACCAAAAACATTCTATAACTGCTATAGGAATATTTGCTGACTTTGTGGATGGTTTTTAGTGCATTAGGTATTCCTATGTGTTCCTATATATCGCGAGTTTTTCAAACGGATGTAAAACAGTTCGGAAACCTTCCTCATACGTATCTGATTTACGTACTGTACTCACGTTGTGTGTATGTGTCGGGATTGNACTACAACTCTTCAATTTATGATTGAAAAACTACTACTACAGGTTCATTATATCTATGACAATGAAGAGAAAAAATGTTTCACAACCGTCCAGTTTCCTGTGAATGAAAATTTCAGTTTCTATCAGAAATGGAGAGGTTATGAAGATGAAGAAACATTAGAAAATGCTAAAGAAGATTATGGGCAAAACAAGTATGTTCTATTAAATTTCGCTTGTGTCACTACTGCAATGATGGTGACCTCCAATGAGGTTCATTATTTTCCCATAAATGACTGTAGGCCATCACACAAACACCATAGTAGTAGGTAATTTGTGCTATTAAATATGTTTTTACTGTTATTTCTGTAGAATGGGAATGGTTATACCGGAATTCAAGGAACTCTTTCAAGATAGAGCCACTGCACCATTCTTTGTTTTCCAAGTTAGTGTATTTATATACAATTTCAATGGCATTGCATTCTTTCTACCTCATTCGTATTTTCATCTATGGTTTACTTGTTCCTCAAATGTTTAGTGTTTAATTTCCAGGTCTTCTGTGTTGCACTGTGGTGTTTGGATGAATACTGGTATTATTCTTTATTCACTCTCTTTATGCTCGTTGCATTCGAAGCATCCTTGGTCTACCAACAACTGAGAAACATGGCTGAGATAAGAAAGATGGGAAATAAACCTTATATGGTTAACGTAAGTAAATGGGAAATATTAAATAGTATGTAGTAGAAATATGCATAAGAAGGTAATTCCGTTGTTCAGAACTGGTCATTGATTTCTTCTGATAATTTCTATTCAGGTATACAGAGAAAGAAAGTGGAGGCCAGTTTTGAGCACTGAGCTAGTCGCTGGAGATATCATTTCTATAGCACGATCAAAATCAACAGAAGAAGATCGTCTTGTACCTTGTGATTTGCTGCTATTGAGAGGAAGACTTATAGTTGATGAAGCGATGCTTACTGGAGAATCAATCCCTCAAATGAAGGTCAACAATTACACCCTTTAAATACTTTTATTGTTTTTATTTTAACACCCGGTTACATTAGGATTAAGTTAAACTTGGTTTGCAGAGGGACTAATGGTTAGTCAATGCTAATCCTACTTCTCACTCTAACCTCACTGAAGCTGCCCGAACATATCCTAGCATAACAGGGTTTCCAAACCTTTCTACCCCCTACAGATGTTTTTTCTGCCATTTTATTAAGTACATTCCTAGATTCCATTCTCTATAGAACTATATATACTTGAATAGGAGCCCATAGAAGGCATTTCCAGCGATACAGTCCTGGATCTGGAAGTTCATTCTAGGCTTCACATCGTCAATGGCGGCACGAGAATTGTGCAACACACACCACCAGTGAAAAACAGCAGCAAGGAAATCATTGGAAAAGAAAGTCCACTGAGACCATCTGATAATGGATGTGTTGCATACGTTTTGAAAACAGGGTTTAATACTTCTCAGGTATACTTTTTATCTACGTAGCCTATCATATAAATTTTACAAAAGATTCTTCCGCTCCATTGAAGAGCGAACACTTCTGGATTATTATTTTTCAAATTTCCCTTGAAAAAAGTGTTGGATTTTGTAAAGGTTATTAGAGGACTTCAATAAGTTCAATTCATGAGGCAGTTCCCTAGTGTTGTAGTAACAAAATGCACGTGATTACATTTAGGGAAAGCTACTGAGAACTATTCTGTTTGGTGTGAAGCAAGTCACTGCTAACAATCTGGAGACATTTTTCTTCATTTTATTTTTATTGAACTTTGCCATTGCTGCTTCAGCGTACGTCTGGATTAAAGGTTTGTATATCTTTATTCCTTTCGTATTTTGTAAATGGATTTAAATTTCATAATTGAATACTGATATTTACTATTTTGTTACAGGAACAGAAGATCCAAACAGGAGCAGATATAAACTTTTGCTCAACTGCACTCTCATCCTGACATCGGTCGTCCCTCCGGAGTTACCGATAGAACTCTCACTCGCCGTTAATTCGTCTCTGCTCGCGCTGACCAAACTCCGTGAGAAAATTTACAATGCTATAATACTGTACAGACAAAATATTCTCGATAACATGGGTTGTGAAAATTACTAACGTTGATTTGTGATAATGAGGCTTGCTGGAATTTTACTATCAAATGTTAGAATGATAATTAGATGGTGTCTTGAAATATCTGATCTGATTTCTGGAATCTAAAAACTACTTTTCACAACTTCAGATGTTTTTTGCACGGAACCATTCCGAATTCCATTCGCTGGAAAAATTGATATTTGCTGCTTCGACAAGACAGGTACACTGACCAGTGATAGTCTGGTTGTTGAAGGAATTGCTGGTGTAAATTCTGAGAATGGAGTGAATGATAAAATAGAATTGTGTCCAGTCAACTCCTCTCCTGTTACAACACAACAGGTAATATTATATTTCAGTGCATTCGCATGTGCATGTCCTATTTTTATATGTTTGGAAATAATTAAAATGGTGATCACTGTCATGTACCTGTTCATTTCTGTTTAGAATTGGGATATAATTAGACAATGTGTGTTTATTTTGGTTAAGGTTTTAGCTTCCTGTCATGCATTAACTAATATGGATGATGATCTTGTTGGTGATCCTTTGGAGCAGGCAATGTTGAAAGCAGTGGACTGGAATTTGACCAAAGGTATTTTGATATACTTGTAAATAGCATTCATTACTAGCATTGACAATTAATTTTACAAGCAACTTTATTATTATTTTTTTGCATCAAGGTGATGTTGTTATTCCCAGGAAGAGAATTGCTGGTGCTCAACCAATGAAAATTGTCCAAAGATTTCATTTTAGTTCCGTTCTCAAAGTAATTCCAATTTTATTGTTTTGTGATTGCAAATTGTTATTCCTTGTTGAACTACATTGCCTCTATAATACAGGCATTTGTAGTATAATTAAAGTTGTAATTCCATTGTACATTGTATGTTTCAGAGAATGAGTGTTATAGTGAGTCAAGAGGAAATTGGTTCAACAACACATAGCTATCTCGTTACTGTGAAAGGAGCTGCAGAAATACTGAAACCTATGGTATGATCTTACATAACATCGAATGGCACAATTTAAATCTATTGAATGACTGAATTGAAATAACTATTTATTTGTATTTAGTTTGCCAAAACTCCTGCAGACTATGATTCAATACATCAGAAGTTGTCTCGTCGTGGTGCCAGAGTACTTGCACTCGGAATAAAGCAAGTTGGCAGTGGGCTCTCATCTCAGGAAGTAAAATATTGTTGTGTTTTACAATAAACTGAATACATGAAACTGAGAACATTGCTCATGTCTGAAGGAGTGTGATGTGAAATATTGTATCACAATTCCAGTATAAAAAATTTCATCCAGATACAGCTCTGATTGAAATGCTAAATATTCTAATGTCTGCTTTATTTCTACTTAGATTCGTGAAATGAAACGAGATAAAGTTGAATGTGGATTGGAATTTGCTGGATTTGTGATAGTGTCAAGTCCACTCAAACATGACTCGAAGGCGATCATCCGCGAACTCAAATCAGCCTCTCATTATGTAATTCCTTTTACTAGAATATTTATCATACTTCACAGACCGTGTTTTATAAAGCGTATTTTCTCCATAGGCCAACTCAGCCCTTGGTTGAGGAAAAATTATCACCTTGCAGTTTGTAAAATATGGTAGTTTGTTTTCTTATCCTCCACTACAAGATATTTCCAATTAGTTTAGGATTTTTTTAAAATTTATTTAATTAATTATAACAGATATTTATTTGAAAACTTTTATTGTAAATCTAGCACAATTCTAGTGATGTTACTGATATTTTATTGTAGAATTTTATCACTTGATTTTCAAATAGATCACCATGATTACTGGAGATAACCCTTTGACTGGATGCCATGTTGCAAAAGTGCTCAAGATAACGACAAAGCCACAGTGTCTTGTTCTCACGAATATCACTTCATCATCTCCTGAGGAATGGGAATGGAAGTCCATTGATGATTCCAAAAGTTTCCCAGTTTCTCCAAAAAATTGGAGAAAGCTTTTAATGGAGAACTATGATCTCTGTTTAACTGGCGATGTAAGAATCATTTCATTTACTGCTCTCAATATTTTGCTTTTTTGAATTTGTGTGTAAAATTTGATCTGTTAATTGCTATTATTTTCATTTGAATATTTTTAATCTACACTTCCAGGGACTTAGTTATTTATCAGTTGCGCACAAGAAACTTTTCAGACAAATTCTTCCAGTTGTCCGTGTGTTTGCCAGAGTCAGTCCGAAACAAAAAGAAGAGGTTGGTTTTGTTATTTATTGTTTTATATATTCAGATTATGCAATCTTTCGAGTAGTCTCTCTCTGAAACTCTTACAATCTTATATTCATGTTAAATTGTCTGAATTCATGGTAAATTGCGGCTCATAATATCTGAGATATAAAACTACCATGTATGATTGTACAATTTATGCATATCTCTCACTAGGTTATCACTACACTGAAACAGCTCAACTTTTCTGTGCTCATGTGCGGTGATGGTACTAATGATGTTGGTGCTTTGAAGCATGCCCATATTGGTAAGTCCAAGTACTGAACTTTTATCGGCCACATATAAAATTTGTTTGAATTATTTTGTAGGAGTGGCCCTGTTGAGCAATGCACCAGCTCCCAAACAAAAACAAATAGATCAAAGCAATGAATCCGGAAACTTACAACAGCAAAACAACAGCTCAAAACGAGTGCAAAAGTCGATAGAAACTCTGAATCCCCCTGTAAGAGCTGTCGGACGCCAACTGAAAACGTTTGATGGTCAACGTGGTCAACCTAGAGGAATTAAGAACAGGTAAAAGAGAATAGCAATAAAAGGGATTCAGTATCTGAATAGTTTTTCATTTTGATATTCCTTTTTTATAGTAGCTTTTATGCTTTTTGTACTAAGGGTGTCTGTGGGGACAACTGTATGAACATGAATAACTCACTTTCTGTGTTATGCAATGACTCAATGATTAATAGGATGCAGCAAAGAGCTGAAGAATTGGAAAAAAAGAAGAAAAAGTTGCAAGAAATGGTCAATGAAATGGACACAGACCCAACTGTTGTAAAGCTCGGAGATGCTTCAATAGCTTCACCATTTACTTATAAGCTTTCTAGTATAATGGCAGGTCTGTATAGTTCATATTATTGGGAATTTATATTGATTGTGCTATGCTATTAAGTAAAGAATATAAGGATAAGAGAAATTTGATTTCAAACCAATTAAATAACAGGTTCTGCGAACTTGTGTAATTATAGTTAGCGGTTCACAAAAACCAATTAAATCCAATCACTGTTATTGTCATATATGTCAATTATTCTACTTAGTATTCATTATAAATTTTTACTTCAGTTTGTCACATCATCAAGCAAGGAAGATGTACCTTGGTTACTACATTGCAAATGTTTAAGATTCTTGCATTGAATGCACTTATTCTGGCTTACAGTCAAAGTGTTCTCTATCTCGATGGAGTGAAATTTGGAGATGGACAAGCAACTTTACAGGGACTTCTCCTGGCAGGATGTTTCTTGTTTATTTCACGCAGCAAGGTAGCATTTATTTGTAGAAAATAAGATTTAAGTCCTGTACAGGTATGGTCGTATACTGTACAAGCTTAGGTTTGGGCCCCTCAACCAAGGCCTGGCCTTTTGTATGAGACTCCTGACATTTTATTGTACATTCTCATTGCAGCCTCTGAAGATTCTGTCCAAGCAACGTCCTCTACCAAACATATTCAACTTGTACACAATACTGACTGTAATTGGACAATTTGCAGTTCACTTCGCTTCTCTCATATTTCTGGTGCAGAAGGCAAAAGTGTTGGATCCAAAGTTTGTGCTATTATTTTAAACTTACCAAGCTTTACGGAATTTACAGCTCACCATATTCGAGCATTGAAAGGATCCCAAGACTCTCAATAATTCTTTTGCTTTGAATAATACTAACTAATTAGATTTGTATCTATATTGTAATATGTCATTTTATATGTTTAATGTCTAATTACTTATTTAGAGAACAGCCAATTGACTTGGATGCCGACTTCGAGCCTAATCTTCTTAACACGACTGTATATATTATTTCTCTTGCTATGCAAATAAATACTTTTGCTGTTAATTATAGAGTGAGTACATACTTTCTGTACAAGTTCTGCTGTAATTCTACCATGAAATCAAATATCTATTTCGTTTTTTACCAAGGGTCACCCATTCATGGAAAGTTTAAGAGAAAACAAAGCATTGCTGTACAGCCTTCTCGGCTCTGGTTCGTTCTTGCTGTGTTTAATATCCGGTGCGGTACCAGAAATCAATGAGCAGTTTCAAATTACTGATATTGATCCCGAAGTAAGTTTATTTTTTTTATAAACTTGTTTTAATTTGTCCAATTTCTGCTTTTGAGCTTGATGTTGAAGGCAATCTTTTGATGCACCTCTAGTTTTAAGTCAACAACTCAAATTCTATCTATCTTGCAGTTTCGATTCGAGATCCTGCGGGTCATAGGAGCAAATTTAATTGTTGTCTGGGCAATCGACAGAACCCTTAGGCTATTATTCGGCACTGGAAAACTACGCAAACTTTGACCACCAGTTGAAAGACTATATTGTTTTAAACAGCAACCTTTATTTATTAGGAATATTCATGATTATTAATGCAAGAAAGAATGCTTAATGCTTGTACTACTATAATATTCAGATATACAAGAATAAGAATATGGGTGAATATACATAAATGGTGTTCAGAGTGATAATCAGGGTCCAGCAGTACAATTGGTTCTGATTGTATCATAATGTGGATATCTTTAATCCGATGCTCGATACGGGTTTTGTTCTTGTGATCACATGAACCAGGAAACTTGCATCACTATTATTGTCGCAACAAATAAAACGGACTGATTTTAAACAAATTCTCCGATGGTGAGATTTGACTAGTTCACACAGTTTCTCGCGCAACCAGTTGCTGAAATATTTTTCATAACATGAATTATCGAGAAGCTTTCATTCACTGGACGTAGAATTAGGTGCTGAATCTATTTGTCCTTGAAAAGCAACAGCAACAGGATGTTCGCTACCATCTCTCTGCTCTGGATCTCCCAGAGGCACTATCTGGCCAGATTGTTGTTGCTGCAGCTGGATGTGCTGTTGCATTTGAAGCCATTCCTGCTGCTCTTGTTCCAGTTGTTGCTGTCTTGCCTGAAAAAAAGCTTGAAATTTTTAGGAATAGAATAAACGCTATTGTACATTAACTGGAAAGCTGTATCTATCACTCTCTAGTTTATGTCCAATAGTGTGTACCCTTCCTTCCCTGAACTTGGCGTCAGCCTAGTTCCGAAAACGCTTTTCTACCACTGAACATATAATAATCAAAACATTGTCAGGTTTAATTTTAACCTTGGCAAAAAGCTCTTGCTGTTGTCGCAACAATTCTTCTTCAGGTATTCCAAGGTTTTCTAGTCTGCTGCTCCCTCGACGCTTCTTCAATGCGACATGTTTGCATTCTTCTAAAACCTCTTTACATTCTTGAATGTATGAACCGAATCCGAGACTATTCAATGCTGTTAATGCAAAGTTGAAGAGACAAATTAATTAATACATCATGTGAATACAAGTGATTTGCATTTCTCAATAGCACCAATATCTAATCACTCATTTGATATGTTCGGTTAGTCATCCTCAGTAATTTAAGAGCATGAATGTATATTTTAGAATATATAGTAAAGAAGTACCTTCAAGTACATGTTCCGGCATAATAGTTTTCTTTGCATTTTTGTTGCATATTTCATTCGCTTCAGACGAGAGAAGGTGAATAAATTCGTTGCAGCATTGAACAATTAATTCACGAGATTCATTGGATACACGGACCTGTCAAACAGTATAATTATTCAGTAAGAGAACTGAGAGTTCTTGAGTTGTTTGCAATCTAATACTTACCTGTGGCAAAGTTTCTTTTATTAATTTGTTTACTGCTGCTCGCGGAAGGTTTAATTCGTCATCATCAGCCATTTATCAGATTTTTCAAGCTTTCTTAATTAAATAATATCTTGCATGTATTAAATTAATTCAAGTACAACAAACAATATAACCAGGAAAATTCTACCCGCCATAGGTCCAGCCCCGAAATTTAGAAAAGATCGTCTGAAGGTACGTACAGGCCTAGATAGCGCTCATTTACTCATGTTGATTGTGATACTTAGCTATTGTGCTATTAATTTTATTATTATTGTGTAATTCATAATCGGTGTACAACTGATGGGAATGTGTCTACAGAACAGCGCTATTGATAACTTCCCCCAGGCGATCCTTTATAAGTTTGATAATTGGAACCATGGCGGCTAGAATATGCCTGGTAACAATTTGACTGTAGTAAGCCATACGCCAAATTCTTACATATCTGAAATACAGTCTCTAAATCGTTGAATAATCGGTAATTCCTTGAAACCGTGACTACAAGCCTCATCAAATTCCTATAGAATACAATTATGTTATAATTTTAATTTCCTTCCCGATTCCTTTCCTTTCGTTATTTCGTAAATGTTCTTGGCGGTTGGGAAATAATAAAAACTTTACAGTCTTTGGTTTGTACATTGATTTTGTCAAGATTTTTTCCAGAAACTAAATTAATTCGACTGACTCCATACAACCTAATATGAACTTGGAAATAGATCCATGTAGTGAGGCAGTCACTGATCCTTCACTCATGGAAAATTTAAGGGATGGAATGAATCCTACGGAGACGACTGGACTTGAAGACGTTCGATTTATATGTTCAAGGTTGAAATTTTATATCGTTTTAATATCTTTACGATGCTTTCGATGCTCGATAGAAACGGAGGCTTACCATACCATTGCTCCGTTCAATATAGCTTTGTATTAATTGCTGGATACTAGAACTGTGGTACCCTCGAAAACTCTATTCCTGTGATATTTATCAAGTTGATTTTTGAGATCAAATTTTAAATAACTTGAGTTTTCGATTTTCATTCCAGATGCAAGCAGATACTTCACTTAGATCCCTCATTTTCCGACGTCGATCAACAGACATTTCTTGAACTTGTTACAGCTGCACAAACTTCATGTTCTGCATCAAATGAGGGCAATTTAAATCCACAGAGTCAAGAAGCTCCCATGGTAAGAGGACTGAATAAATATTTGAATCTACCATTCTCAATGTAAATCATTAAGGGCCATATATATTATAGTTTTTCTTGTGAACATTTCTTGTATGTAAACTGTATTTGGAAGTGTGGAAAGTGAATAGGAGTATGCATAATACTATCTATATTTCTCATATTGGTTAGATTTCGAAAATGCTTTTAAAGATTCAATATTGAATTGCAGGACAATTCCAGTTCTTCAGAGGATGCTCCCCCGGAAGAGCAGGATGTCTTTTCATCTGACAGTGACAAATCGAAAAGACTTCAGCAGAGCGGTGGAGAACCTTCATCGTCATCCGTTGAATCTTCCAACGGTGGAAATCGTGTTCACGGAAGCGTTACGAGTTTCACTATGATCGGCGACGTCAACGGAACTACAATGGAAACATTCAGCCATAAATTGAATGTATGTTGCTCATTTTAATTTGTAGTGAATGTTATATATAAATTTATACATAGGTTCATTTTAGGGTCCTGGTTTAGTATCGCTGAGGTGCACGGGTATCTTCGTTGCATTTCATAATATTCTGTGTTAGAGAATAAGAGTTATTTTTTCTCTTGTTTTTTCGCTTCTATGTATTCAGTAAGAGAATTGGCTTACTAACAGTCTCTCGTAATGTAACTTATTTATAACTCGTGGAGCATGGGTATTAAAATTTGATGAGGTATCAGGTTTCCCTTTTAAGAAATGTTGTCAGCCAATAAACCTCCATAATCTTATCGTTTTATTGTTTTTCACAGGCGGTTGTTAAACTTTTTGATCTGCTTTCTGCTAACACTGACTTAGATCATCCTCTCTGTGAAGAATGCAATGACTTAGTTCTCGATCAACTTGACAGAGAACTCAAAGAAACACAAAACAATTGCCATATTTATGAGTAAGCTCATGCATGATGATTTTCCAAATTCTCCCTTATTTTTCACACATTATATTTTACAGAGAATTTTTAAAGACTCTGGAAGCCGACACAACAACTGATGATGACCTCGAGACTCTAGAAAGCGAACTTGATGAATTGAAATCTGAAGAACAGCTATTATTAACTCAGTAAGTTCCATCTGATCATATTTATGTTTCAATGTGTAGTGAATGTTTGTGGGGATTCAACTGGATTACACCGGTTCTCCCGAATTGCCAAAAGTTTGTAGAGTTAGTTCCTGAGATTTTTCAAAATTAAATATTTCTTTCAATTTGGAATCAAGAGAAGCGGTTGCTGAACAATTGTATCCCACCACTGACTGGGAATGTGATTGTTTTCCTTCACATTTATTTTGTTGTTACCTTACAGAGTCGAAAATGCAGAAAAAGATCGTGAGGAGACACAGAAGGAGATAAAGGACCTCAAACAAGAGAAAAAGGAATTGGAAATAAAAGAGCAGAAGTAGGCTGTTTTTCCTATTTGTATTAGATCGATGCTCAACATTTAGAATATATTAGTTCTATCAGTATATCATATTTCTACATCTAAACCGGGAATAACCGTAGCGACCAAAATAGACGTACATTTTTTTGAATAGATTTCTCCAGGAATATGCAGAATTTCGAGCTGAACAACTGGAGTTGGACGAGGAACAAAAAAGTGTTGGAAACCATTTGAAATATGTTGAAAATCAACTGAAACGATTGCGAAAAACCAACGTTTTTAATGCGGCATTTCACATTTGGTAATTAGACTATTTATCATATTATTTCTAGGTGTACCTTTCATTCGAAAAATTAAAAATCTCATTGAATGATAACCGCATAAAAAATTAATTTGTTCGTGAAAGAATACCTAGAAATAGCAATTTATCACATAATGCAGGTGTTACAATGTTGACTTGGTTTTGGTTTAAGTTAGGCTCAGGATTTCCTGATATTTCCTTGGTTAAAACCAAGTATGTGTTATCAAATATTATTAAATCAAAGCACATTTATTATATCACAATACCCTTCTTATAAGAAAGTTTCTGTTGATGCTTAGGCCATTTCTGTGCTACGAGACTCGCATCTAACTTCTGTTACTCACTTGAAGATCAATGCTGTCTTATTCTTATAGGCATCAAGGACCCTTTGGAACCATAAATGGATTTCGCTTAGGACGTTTACCTAACATTCCGGTAGAATGGAGCGAAATCAATGCCGCCTGGGGTCAGACTACCCTTCTTCTTGCGTCTCTGATCATAAAAATGGGATTGACGTTAAAACGATACAGACTAGTACCATTTGGAAATCATTCCTATATTGTAACTCTAGAAGAAAAACCAAAGGTATGTAGATTCAATTTTACTGCTGTTTTAGTGTTTTAGTCTAGAAGTGTTTGTAGAGAGTTCTGGGCAGTGCACAACAGCAGTACATATTGTAACCTTCCTAAGGCAAGCACTTTGTAGAGTTTTCCATTTGTGGTGTGGCATGTCTGCATTCAAAAGACCCGCAACTTACAGATTTATTGTTCCTAGGAATTACCCCTATATGGCAGTGGTGGATTTCGTTTACTATGGGATACTAAATTTGATCAAGGCATGGTCGCATTCTTGGATTGCTTGCAGCAATTTAAAGAGGAAGTTGAAAAATCAAAGAAAGGATTCACCTTGCCATATAAGTAAGTGACAAGATTTTTTTATTGAATATAGTTTTTATATATCAACTTATCTTTATGATACTGGTTCCAAATTCGTGATATTCAGGAGTGTAAAATATCTTGCGTAATGTTCCTGTTATCTTGCGATAGGAGGCCTGAAAAAGCTATAGCATTGGCCCCAGACCATACTATTAAACTTACAAAGTTTTAGCTCATTGCTTCTTAACATTCCCCCTTTTCACCGAATGTCTGCCCCCTCTTGCATTATTATTAGTACACGTACATGCATGCTTACTCAAGTTCAAACATGAGTTAAGTGCTTGTTCTCCTTTGCTAGAATGGAAAAAGGAAAAATTGAGGACTCCGGGGGCAGTGGTGCCTTCTACTGGATAAAACTGCAATTTAATTCAGAGGAACAATGGACTAAAGCATTAAAATTTATGTTGACTAATTTAAAATGGGGTTTGGCTTGGGTTTCTTCTGAATTTTATTCAGATCAGGCCTAGGATCTTTTCCAACTCATTCGCTATTTAATACTGGTACATGATTAATAATAATATGAAGGTCAAAATCATATACCGTATATGACGGTGTATAAGTCGATACCTAAATTTTTGAGGTTCATTTAGTTTTTATCCTATATTTTCTAGAAAAGTCGATACCCAAAATGAGACAGCACCACTCCCATTTAACTATCAAGAATTTGAATTTGAGCTTAGCATTCGAGTAGTATATAAAACTTGGATCTTTCATACATGTTGTGGTACAAGACTAACATGATAGAATTTGAACACTACCATATGGATGTAGACCTGCTGGTAGTGGCACATTCTAATTTTCGCTCAACCATGCATTGATATAGTCAATCTCTAGTGTTTGAATGATATTTTAATGCTTCAAGACTCGACTTATACACTGGGCATATAACTATGAACAAAATTCTCTGTCTTAGTGAATATGGTCACAGAATAAGTGCATGTTTTAATTGTCTGTGTAGTTATGGACTGCTTGTGGTTTCCGAGATTTTGTAATTGCGAAAATTTCCTCTAGGATTGAAGTCTTGTCTGTGTGTTAAACCATAGCATGTTCCGAATTCATGTGCAATAAATACTACTTGTATATTCCTACTTCTATGCACAAGTCTATGTCTTTCTCAGCCTTATTAATAGAACTGGTATCGAACCATTTATAAACCAGAATTACCTAAAAACTTTTAGTTTCATGCCTTCCGGTTAAATGTTCCGCTACCTACATTGGTCTAACGTTGTTTCTTCAAGCTGTAAGTTTTCTTCGCTCTGTATATATGAAAAATGTCGTATTTGGCACCTTGTAAGTCTTTAATATAAAGTAAAAAGTAACATGACTGAAATAATGGAATGCTTACAACATATACACAATGTTACGTAGCGAAAGACCTGTGTTGGCAAGGGCCTTGAGAAGTTCCCATATTGTTTTTTATACTCATTTTTAACTACTGAAGAAACAGAAATGCAAATAAATATTTTAAAGGCATATACAGTATATATATTTCAACTTTTCTTAGACCATCTGATGTAATTTTAAAAAAGGGGGCCTTTATATAGCTTGGGACCTCACTACGCCCAATTCCGGAACTCCAGTGGACACAGAAGATATGTTTATAATCAGCGTCCTTTAGAATTTGTATTGGTCTAAAATATTCTGCGTAGTGGGCTCAGTGCGTATCGGAAGTCCTCGTTGTGAGCGATTGATTATGACGTTTCCTTAGGCATCATTTGCTTTGTCTAGTTATTTGTTGAATATTTCAAATTAGCGGAGCAATCCGAGACCCTGTTCGGGTAAGCCTTCATCGCATACAAACTAACTTTTTCTCTTATAATATAGATTTCAATAATATCTTGAATGTCATCATTATGTGCTTCCCTCTCGATTCAACTCATCATGAGTAATATATTCGTCTTTACTGTATGCCTTACTCTCATCGTTTTTATTGTAATGTTCTTCCATTATTCGTTGAGCCAAGTCGTCAATAGTCATCTTGTCCTCGCCAAACGATTTCAAAACACCACCCCATTTTTCGCTACTTGCATTCCCATCCTCCTCGTTATAAAAATCGTCAGCATTTATAAGCAAACCGATATCACCGCTATATTCGTCATTGGTATAATACTCGTTATATACTTCCCATAAGTTTGTTTGTTCAACTCGACGTTTGTATTCTGACTCTTGTTCAATGTTCATGCCTCGCAAAACCTCTTCCTCAAAACTGTTCGCTTTAGCCGGATCGATATTTACTTCGCCAGTATCGTAGTAGATATACGGCGCGTAACCTTGATCTCCCGTATTTCCATTCTTTACTCCTGGGAGAAGATCGTGCTCTAAGTCTATGTCAAATATCCCGTAGTTGCTGCCATCTTCGGGTTTGTTAGCAAGAAATGTATCTACTGGAATTTTGTTTTCAGTACCTTCTTTAGCCGACAGTTGACTATTTATTGTAGAGCCAACTTCTTTTTCATCCTCCTGGTTGTCGGGATATTCTACTTCAGCGCTAGCAGGCAGTTCTATAACCCATTCTCTTCCCTCTTCCTCTTCCTCACTCGTCTGTGTGTCTACATTTTTACTGTCTTCTACTTGCTTCATATTATCCTCTGATTCTTCAGCTATCTTGTACATATCTTCATCTCCCGAAATTATGAAATCTTTATCTTCGTACAGACTAAATCTTTTCCCATACATTGTATCCATTTCGACGTCATCGCTGGTGGTGGTTGTTACATTATCTTCCTCCTGTCGATCGACTCCACCCCTTACTTCTGGGAACGAATCACTATAATTCGTATAAGAAAATTCGTCGTCCATTTCATAATTTGCATATTGTGATGAACTGATAGCTGGTTCCCACTTCGTGGTAGCCTGCTCCTTATTTGTATGCTCGTCTTTATAACTATCGTATAGTTTTGTAATTAAATCGTCTTCCGTTGAAGTGAAATAGTTTTCAAATGTTTCGTGTGAAGTTTGATTCTCGGAGTTGAAAGGTTCATCGTGTTGATAGTCTGGATTGTAAGGCATGGTGGCTATATTCCTGTGAACAGTCGTATCGTACCAGTCCTATATAGAAAAAGGAAACAGGATATGTAAATTTAATTATTACTTTTCACTTGTGTCTTGTTCTCAAACTAATACGAAGGGATAGGGGAATTTTGACCGCCTTTGAAGGAACGACTTTAGCCTTACATTTAGCGGGAACTTTAATGTGATTCTCTTAACCTTAGAAATATTAGCACATCCCAATGGCTTGAAACCGCGGAGAAATGAATTCATGTGGACTGAAGGAAATTTTTTATCATTATTTAATGCTCCTTCATATCTTATGCTACAGGCCTCGCATTAGCTTAATCTCGCCTTGAGAATATTGCATATAAAATCTTTAAATAGTTACTCACTTGTGTAGTACATCGCATATCTCGCATTCGAACTTCTTGTAATGGATATCCGCTGAATTGCGACGGACTACCACATGTGGTTTTTGTTGGTCGTTGATATTTCCATGTATCGGCATCATCCCATACAAGGGCCCTGAGTAATATAAGTTTTCCAGTGAAATAAAAATAAATATGATAAAGATAAATTGAAAAAAATCCAAATTGTTCCTAGACTCTCAAAGCTACGGAGAATTCACATTCTCGTGAGTGGTTTCGAGAATTCTATATTTATTTTTAATATTTCAATCGGAATTGTTCAAAAAAAAACGGTATCGATCTCGTACCTGTATGGGTCAAGCTGAAGTGCTATTGTTTTCGGATGCTGTTGTCGCATTATAAGAGTAAGAACTGCTTGGCAATCGCATTCAATAGGATTTCCGTAAATCCATAGTGCTAGTAGCCTGTATATCCAGGGGCCAGGAGGAAGTTTTCTTATATCGCAGTCCTGCATGTATAAAAGCTTTAACGAGGGCATAGACCAAAACACTTTCTTTGACAGTTCCCTCAGACGTTGGTTCCCGTGCAGCCTCACGGATGACACTTCCATAAGGCCTTCGAATGCGTTCACGCTAAGACTGGTTAAATCATTCCTGGATAAGTCCAATAAACGCAAATGATCCAGTTGTGAAAAGACACTATCTGCAATATTTTCTATTCTGTTGCCTCCCAATTGCAAAATTTCCAATTTGTTCAAGTGCCTTAGTGAATTAGAAGATAACTTCCTTATGCTATTGTTATCAAGATATAATTGGACAAGGGACTTTGGTAAATGAGTTGGGAATAAGCTCAATTTCGCTTCTCCGAGATCTAAAGTTTCCAACGCGTTTAGTTGCATCGCTGATGCGGATTGCGAAATACCCCGCCGCTTGCGAATCCTGTCCCGTTTCATCAGAATTTTTCTTCGCCGCCTCCGCTTCGTCTTTTCCCTTCCGTAAATCCCAGACGTTACATCGGACTTCGTATTCAGCTCTCTTGAGGGTTGAAATAACTGCGACACTTCCGAAGCGATGTATTTTTCCTTCGGATGTTGCACCGCTGTGGAGAAATGTAGCAAAATTTCGCCAATTTTAGCGGCCGTTTTTACGGTCAAGGGATTGCCTCGTAGCTGGAGAACTTTGAGATTGTGCAGACCAACAAAAGCGCGTTTACCTATCCAAGCTATTTGGTTCCAATTAAGAGATAAAACTTCCAGATTCTTAAGCGATGCGAAAGAATGGTTCGGAATATTTCTTATAAGGTTATGGTGAAGCGAAAGGATTCTTATTGACGTACTGAGTGATGAAATAAAAGAAGCGGACCTTACTCCATATAGACAATGTTTTCTTAGTCCTCCGTCCGTGCTAGCTAAATCAATTGTGTAATTGAAATTCATGGTTCTGTTAATTACACGTGAAATAATTCTACCCAAAGCGCAAGGCTGAATGAAATTTGTGATAACATTTTGACTCAAGTCCAAATGCTCTAGCTTATCAAAATAGAGAAAAGCGTCTGGATGAACTTTTCGTATCAAGTTGTTTTGGAGATATACTTTCTTTATATCGTTCTCCTCCGACCGTAGCATATTTTCCGGTAGGAACGTTATTTCATTATAACCGAGATGGACTACGTTTGTAGTTGATGGCAAAGGTCCAGAAAGAATGCGTATAGGTGTTTTATTTATGTCTCCGACTGTTGCTGTTATGGTCGATAAGTCCGTTAGACTTTGCCTGCTACAGTGAGCTATTATCCCAAATATGCATGTGCAAGGTCTGGGACAAGATTCTCTTCCTTCTAGATCTCCATCCACATATGGCCTCGCCGTCCCCTGTTGGGTGTTTAGGAGTATCAATAAATGAATCCATATTAAGTTCAGGTTCAGCATATTCTTAATTTAGCGTTGTATTGAGATGCCAGTCGTTCTGAGTTGCTTTGCTGTTTCACATTTACAAACTACATTAACGTCTGTATCAAAAGTTAAATGGTAAAAATTTATGTTCGAACTCCAGTTAGTTGCTTCTTTTCTAGCTCACTTCCCCTTTGTATGGGATATATATTAGTGACGCTCAATAGTCACCACCCGACAGGCCGGTATGCTGGGTATAAAATAGACCACTGGGTTATTTTTTTTAAAACTGCCGTGAAACATTGTCCTGCCTCTACCTCAAGAAAGACCAAGTACGCTACTGGCACTGACGCTAACGCTTTAGCACAAAACCGCGTGTACTTATAAACTGTAATATTTAAACTAAGATCACGATTCCGTCAATCAGTTGAATTCTGTAATAAATTTCAAATCGTATTTTCTTATAGATACTTATTATAAGATTTAACTTTTCTATATGGAGTCATATATATGAAAACCATTCACAGATATACCTAGAATACACAATCACCTTTACGCCTCAGCCTCTCCCACTTTGTTCGGCCCTTGATATACTGCATTCCTCAGCCTAATCCTATTCTATGTCGTTTACATCTTCTAACTTTTAGCCAATTCCTAAAACTTCAAAACATTTCGTCGCAACCGGAAACAGTTCGATTAATTATCACGAAAAAAACGCATAATGACGTGCAATTCACACCAATTGACACGCATACGTAAACGATGACGTCATACAGCGGCAATAACGGCGCGCTCGACGCCAGAACTCTCTAAAAAAAATTGGCAAAGGCGCTTAGTCCACTGCTAAAAATGTCGTGTCGAAAACGAACAGTGTGGTCCCGATATGTCTGGTTACGTCAATGAAGAAATAACGTAGTGGTAATCCAAGGGATTAATAACCATGTATATTTAGCGTTTGAAATTTAAGTGATATCCTGCGATCGAAATCAGTTCCAATAAAAAAAAAAAGATTCCGTTCGCAACTTTAGTCATCCATTTGTCACCGCTAGATGTCGCTTACTCGCACAGAATTTCAAGGCCGGCGGGCATTTGGGGTCTAGCGATGATGTTAACGTTGAACGAGTTTATAGCGGTGGAGGTGAACCATATTTTGTAGGAACCGATTCTCTGGATTCAAAATTGATGAGAGAATTTATAGATTTGCACCTCTATTCCATGGAAGAATGCTCAGCATAAGAGAAAACTAATTTCAAAACAACGAAGCCACTTCTTTTTACGAACTTTTATAATCTCTAGTATCAATCAGGTAATGTTCCTGCGTTGGTTAAGACATGTTACCAGTCCTGGATGCTGGTGATCTCGTTTATCCTTTGTGTATCTGAGACAGTTTATTGGGTTGTTATTTCGTATATATCGAACAATAGTGAATGCTGTCGGTGAAGAGAACCCGTGGTACCTCAGAAGCGCATCGTGCGCGGCTTGCAGACTATATTATTTTCATTTCTGTATCGTTACCTACAGGTACAGCTCCAGCTACATGTACAAGGTATCTATGGAACGTAGTTACGGCGTTGAAAAGATGATTTCAATACGTATTTACATTTCCCTTTCATGTTATTGTTATTCGCCGTTCAGCTGTTTGGTTAACGCGGTAGAAGTATTTAATTTGACAGATATTTTGGAGCGTATAATAAAGCGTTAGCCAAGCGAGACGTTGAGGAACGTCGGTTTTGCGTGTGTGCGTCGTCCGTCTGTGCGTGATTTGAAGCGCAATACGTAAGACAGTGGTGAACTCATGAACGATGAGACGATCAAATACATAGGACACTACTTTAACAGAACGTTCATAGAGAGATGTTTTCAATGAAAAGAAGTGTGTTGCTTTGAGGAGTACACCAGAAACTTTTCCTTTTCAGAATGAGGTTGTTTATGTTTCGATTACGGGTTAGTATAATCTTTGAGACGCAATAATAATTACTTATCGCTTAATTACCTAAACGCACGTCTAGATAATGATTTCTTCTTGTGAAGATATTGTCGCAGATACATCTAAATACTGTATTTCGTGTCACATTATTTTACTGCTATGCGATAGGAAGAGGTTTGTTGTAGTCGCCGCCTACAGTTTCACTGCAGAGAGATATTTTACAGCTCCGTAGTAAAAATATATTCGCTCCAGGCTGGACAATATAGATTTATTAAACTTAACGTATAAGCAGTGTATAAATGAAATATTGCATTTCAGATTTTGTGAATCGCGTTTGTAGCATAGCATTTTATCCTGGCATACACTCTTATTGTTAGATTTCATCACAATCCGTCTGCTCAGTTTATTTACAGTTGGCCCAGGTGCTTCGAGCGTTAGACTAATCATAATCTTGCCTTACTCGCAAGGATCATTACGTAATCTACAAGGATGGAATCTCGCTCTTCCAATCGTGGGGTCTTTATAAAAAATATCTGTGTATAAATATTATTTTAGTTTATTGAATGCATTTTTAGGCAGGTACATTTATGGATAGATTTGAGTTTATTTCTAAGAAGGCAATCGTAAAGAGGAAGTATTCTATGAATGTATATATATATGCATAGCTTACTTTATATTTCGCAAGCACTGTATCATTGTATTCGATTTGATATGACGTGTATACGCTGAACCACGCATTGGAGCTCCCAACTTTTAATTTTAAGTTAGCATTGAAAGACAGGTAACTTGTGTTGTTATCATGGTAGAATTCTTTGATGGTATTTTATTGTAAAGACAATCTTCAACAGGGTGTCAAATTTGTTGATTGTATGCTTTTAAGTATGCAATTATTAATTATCAGTTTGCAGAGAGCATTATTCTTAGCCTTGATTACTTGAATAGTCATTTGTTATTAGTGATAATGGAACGTCGTAGCCCGGGGTCATTACGTTGTAAAGTGGACGTATCATTGTTTGATAGAATGTTCCAAATATTCGAATTTTCGTATAAAGCTGTTGGAATTTATTAGGTATATCTTAGGTATATCGGGTTCTGAGGATAGGCCGTGGATTTTGAGGATATTTCTCTATTTCTCCCAATCGATTTGTTCGTAACTAGTCACAGAATAACAATCTAAATGCAAATAAACACTGGCCCTCTTTCCTCATTTAATATACATTCCAAGATGGATGCACACATATTCCTAAACCAGAAAAATAATCAATGTATTCTATGACATTGAAATGACCTTCACATCTCATTTTATTGTTGTAATATGTGATTCACTAGACGACACCACATTTTCCCGTCCCAGGTGTTATCTTTCACATTTCATTAGCAATGATTTGATCCATGATACAATTTGCCCTTTTAAAATTCGATATTAGAAGATTGACTCTCAGATTTTACCTTATCAAGTCGTCATGGGAATTTGTACCATGTAATTTCTATTCAGTTTTTCCTAATGAGAGTGCGATTGATTCCTTTGTTCATGGAGTTGTTAGGACGTCACTTTTTTCACATTTTCGATCGTAACAGACTTTCGTAGACATTTAAGTAAAGTTTTTAGTGTCAATCGCCTCGTTTGTATTCGCTTAATTTCTATAACGATGTGACGAACGAAGACCATGGAAATTATCAATAACCTATATATCAACTATCCGGCCGTTTCGTTCAACGTGTGATGATGTAGGCCAACAAAGAATATGAATTGCAGTTAAATACAAGTTTCAAAAGCATAATTCATTATAACAAATTCTATAATATAAATATATTCTTATCGTTTTCAAATTACCCCCCCCCCCCTTTTCATATTCAAATTGGCCTCCTTTGTGTTGGGGAGGCCGACTTGTTATATTGCGTTCATTACCTTGATTTGCGATCCATTGCTTCTAAAACCGATTTTTATGACCTTTGACACGTTATACGTATGATGTTAAATTTGTCCGTTTCTATTTCTTTGTATTGACGCACTTTGATGCGTTTTAATCGATCAATGCAACTTTAATATTTTATGACAATAATACTGGCCATCAAGAGTCCCGTCATGTTTCTTGTACATTAAAACCAATTAATTATTCAAACTCAATATTATAATTAAACGGCGCATAGGAGAATTTGCAGCGCAGCTTTGGCACGATGTTGCGCTGCAAATTGAGATCGGCTCAAATAAGTAAGCAAAGGGGTCATCTGAAATATTTAACGTATAATAAATCATATCATTTTACTGACCCGGGGGGCTCCCGAAACACGTGTAATACATTAGATACAACTGTGGAACTATGACTCCCTTCCTCTACACTCATTCTATTTCCAGAATTCCTCTTTCAAAAACAATAGCATGTGCTTTAAATTTGGTTAAATGGTAAAAGAATCGATTCGTTCTTGTACATGTCTCAAGATGAATGTTCTTTAGTCATCGGTATGGAATGAGATTTAAATTATTCGTCCATAAGAAATCTACTTTCCTATTGGTTTGGAATACGCGTCAGGCTCGTCCGTCTGGGAATTGCGGTGTCGTTTACTTCGTACATAAAGCGTTCTTTTTATCTTGGAACGATCCAATTGAACGTCGGATTTTTGAACTGGTAATTTAATTTTAATCGACGTCTTTCAGTGAGCTTCAATTGATTTTCGTAGTTCAAGGCGTACCGACACTTAAAAAATCGGTCTAGCATTGGGAATAGCCGGATTAACATAGTGGCAAAGCCACGGGACCCACCACCGCCGGTACTACATTTTACGTTGTTTTTATCTAATAATTTTGTGTAACAGATCAAATTATCAACTAACAGCATTTTTCGGCATTGTGTCTTGTCTTGCTCAATGGTTAGCGCATGGAATTGATATTTCCCGGTTGGTAATCGTGTTTTACCTATTTGAATAAAAGGCGCCGCAGAAATTTATGCGTTTGCATTCCCAGCTTAAATAATTGAGATCCCTTCATTACGTATGCTATAGGCCCCCAACTAGCTTAATTCGGCACTGACTTAGAGGATTGTGTTACTTTGTGTGTATTTTAATCATGACGTTCTCAAAGTCGCGTCCCTGCCGTTTAAGTAGCTCATCGATCGAAAATGGCTTTGGCTGATGTATTACCTGAGCAAAAGTCGAATATCTCGTTGCGATAATAGCTTAAACATAAAATCGAAAGAAAAATGTAATAAAAATGTTGGATCTACTGCTGATACTTCATTTATATTTTCAGCTAGTTAATACTGAAAACTTCACCTGTTCCTCGTTAGGTGTTTTCAATGCTAAATTATCTTTCATTCACTTACACCAATATGCAATCTAAAATCTAAATAAAATATATAGAGCAATCTATCATGGTGGAAGTGTATTCGGTTTACATCCCCTGGAGGTCGATATTTCTATGCATATCACTTATAACGGGATTAGCCGAAAAACCTTCACGTCTTGAAATATATAATGCGGGAGAAAAGACACAAAAGCCTGTATAATCTCCTTATGGGATTATCGAATATTATACCTACATAAAGTATGATGTATTTGCTCTAATAAACATGAAAATGATACATGTTCACGACGTACAATAGGGAATCTCTATGACTTTTTTTCTTCCAATATTGACAAATGTGTTCCTTCCACATAAGGTGTTTTCCATCCTGGCTACTATACTATTAATTGAGCTCATTAGAAAATCCCACCTTCAGCAGGGCCGTAGCTAACGGGGTGCAGAAGGTAGGCGCCGAAAGACAGAACAAAATTGCATCCGAGGATTCACCATTCATACTTGTCAGGAAGGAATATAGTATATATATATATATTGTATACAAAAATTATTTTAAACAAATAAGTTCACTTACCTTGCAGTTGCTGCGAATTGTTCTTATTTTTCCAGCAATAATTGTTTGTGATACCAATCATATCTACAAGCTGGCTACCATTTAGTAATACTTGATAAAATAATCTCCCCACACGTATAATGCTGCAGGTCCCTTTTCTTATCTGAAATCTCATTTAATTTTTTACTGCACTAAGTTGCGTCTTTACTTCAGTTATGCTGAAACTCGATCTATCCTATTGGGCAAATTCGTTAAGCCTAATGATGCGTACATAATACTACTAAGTTGCCAATGTTCACAAACCCAGTCTGCAGTATATAACCGCAAGTACTTCTGACATTAACTGAAATTCATTCAGTTGGAAATAATAAACTGAAGTTCGCATGACAGCCGAGTGTGCTAGAGCGAGTTTAATACAGTAGGGTAGATGGAATACGGTAGCTTATGAGCTGGTATGGCATGCGTTACACTTTATTGTTTTATTCGCAGATGGCAGTAAACTAGCGAACTGACAGTGGCTAGACTAATATTTTTTTAACCTTTTTTGCCGCATTCTCCCATCTCACGACATTTCGGAATGTCATACCCTCCTTTACAAGATTGTTTTACTCAAATGATGCATTCTGAATAATATGCTCCTAAGTTTCGCAGACTACTAAAAGTGCGAGTACAAGTAGTACACCTCCCCTGCTGAGATGGGAAAAGTACAGCTTCTTTGGGCGTTTCAATAGTTTAAATCTACTAATCTGTGACCCTAATTCCTCCCCTCAATTGCTAAAAAAAATTCTTTGGTAACCCCTGGTTATTTTCTTGTTGAAAACCCCCGATCTAGACCCAGGATTATGTGCGTATGCGTAAACTTGCTGTCAACATATAAGTTTTTAAATATGAACTAACCAGCTGCAAGTGTAAATGAACTGTCAAGGTTTTTGATAAATCTGCTAGATACTCTGCTGTGTGCCCTAGCTACTGCTCTACTGCGATTTCACGCATATTATAAAGCTATATATTATCTGTTTCAAATCAAGCATTTTCTTCTTACTTTATTCGTTTATCATGATAAACATCTGTCATATAACCCAGCTGGATAAGACTTTATTACGATCAGAATAATATGATGAATGAGTTCTCTTTGTGAGGTTATTACTCATGTGATCCAATGGTTGATTGTTTGTTTCACATTGTTTACAACATCTTGCAGTATATGTTTACAGCAAGTAATACGAAGGAACAAAACTAAATCCCATTACATAGAACTTTTAAAAATATCTGATTTGTTCGGAAGTTTTCGTTGTTATTTTAGGTTATTCATTTTTTGTTCATTCCACGGAAACATTATCTGCATCGTAGTTGTTACATTGTGGTTAGTCATACCTTCTGTAATATACTAAAGAGGTAATTGCTAAGATAATAGTACATTATAGCCTCGAGTATCTGAACTGCCATCCGAATCGGCTTTTATTTATAAATCGCCGCCAAAAAAAATTAATTTGACAAGATTAAAACATTATTATAAAGAAGTGAAAGGTTCCGTGCAAGTGGTAGTATTAGTTCGATGCTTACCTCTCAAAGCATTCTTACGGGTTGTGTGATACGGGTCTCGTATGCGCAATGGTTAATGTTAACTTTGCATAAACTTTAACCCGCTAACCAGCGCGGGCTTTATTAAGACGATTAACACAGCACAGCCCACCAAGTCAATTTAATGAAATACGTAGGAGCAGAGAGTAGATGCTGCTGTTTTTGAACATGAACATTATTTATGGATCATGAATGATGCATAACTAGAAAATTACGATAACCTTTTTGAAAACAATTATGATGCTAGTAATAAAATGGCGCGTTGGTACGTCAGGAGTACCCACCTGAAACCTCAACCGCAGGCGCGAACATTCCTAAATTATTCGAATAAAGGATGATAAATGGATGCCGAAATGGTTATGATAAGTGTTTATCTATGAATCGCGCATCGACAGGAAGTACACCATTATTTTGGAATCGTTTTCATTGTCACCCCCTATCTTTCGGCCCTTATGGCATCCTCACCTTTTGCCCCCTCTAGCTACGCACATGTCCAAAATATAAAAAAATCTATCTTTTTAATCAATTACGAAAATTCAGTTCAATCTATTTTTTGCTTGTATTCGCATGTTAAACTGTAATCACCAAGTAGTGATGGATGTCGCATGACACGTCAACCTCCTTAAATTAAGGGTCGCCTACAACAATGTTGTATCGAGAGTTTCGCCGTGATCTCATAAATAAATGATGGGAATATGAGTTCAATTCTCCCGGAGGGACTCTGCCGACGGATAAAATTATAAGCATGGTGTCTTTGCGAACATAGTTTAATTTGCGGAGGTATAATATGTACTTTACTAGATGGGATTACTATGTGCAAAGTAAAAGAAATTACATTGCTTGGTCAATGGTTCGATAGAGTAATGCATTAAGAATTACAACATATAGTTTCTGTATTCGATTTATGCATACGGCTATGTGAAAAATTTGCGATTATTTCTCTTTGCAGGTTGAAAATTAGTGTGTTATTTCTTATGGAGTTGACCAACCGTTCATTTTAAATTTCTCGTCAAATTATTTTTTAAATTTATAAGTTTCAATTTTCAATCCGACCGGGTTTTAAATACTTGGAGTTGAATGTAAAATAGCTGTATAGTATTTTAAAACATTTTGTATATGATGATGGATGAGCGCAGCGTCCTATTTATTCGTGGAAAACGTCTTGGGAATGCGCTGCATCTCAAGTCTGAAGCATTCCTTCAATCATGAGAGTTTAGAAATATTTCCAAAGTCAAGATATTTTCCTTAATAAGTTCGTATGTTATTCTGTGGACACTGAATACTTTATACACAATCTTATCGCAATCTTATCAAAATGTTTTACGCTATCCCAAATACCGGTGGAATGTCTATATATTAGGTAACCCCGCTATAACGCGATCGATGAGATCTATAAAATAACATCACGAATAAAGTGTTGTCGGGTTGAATCTTTAAATTGTATTGGATTTCGGTAATGTCTAAGTTTGGTAAGTGGGATTCGAGATCTGGTTGTTGATGGCCATCGAAAACACGCGATACGGGTCCGGCGTTTAACTGCTTGAAAAAGATCCTATGACGCGTTCTGTCCGAATTCGCGTATTGTCGGATGTACAATATATATACAGTACATGTTATATCCCCAACTTTGATAGATTCCAAAACCGTAACATTTGGATATCTAATGTTTTCCTTTGAGTAGAGTCTAATGTAAATGCAGTATATTATTATAGGAATATTCGTAGTGGGCAATACAGTTTTACTTGTCGATGTAGTTTTGAAATTGTAAACCCTAGTTAATCATAAGCTTTGTCAGTAAACAAGCAGAGTTTCCTTTTCGTTACAGCACGTATATCTGTTAACTATTAACAACAATACTTGGATTACTAATGAAGTGAGTAATGTGATACGGGGAGGCGGAAGTTTGCATTGCTAGGGCATGGTCTCTTTGGTAAACGACCTTATGATGTTTCAGTTGGGCTTATAGACATCACGGAATAGGTACTACTAAGCTTGTACATGTTTTAGCCTGAGAATAGGCTTGTGCTTATAATGCAGCTAGAGCAGGTTCAGATTTTGTTATTGCAGGCTCTTAAATAAGTAAAAGGAACTGAAATGTCTGGTTATTAGACCGCGGATAATCTTAAAAAACTATCAGCGGATTTAAGCGTTTACCGTGGAACATGTCGTTCATAATTGAATCTGATAAACGAAATTACTCGACAAAAACATAAAACCGCGCTCGATACTCCTAACCAGTATAATTATATAATATATAGATATAGAAATATCATCTTCAGATCGTGAAATGCCGATTTCACGAAACAGCTTGCATGCATGTAAACCTGAGTCCGTTTGCTCCTCTTGCTACATGTAAATTCGGCCACAGTTGGAGCTAGGCTTTTCAACCATGTGCCATATTGGTGACGGATGATTTTCAGTTAGTTTTATTATTATTTTGTAATATTACCTAGGATTATGTCGTATGGGTATTGTTGCCTGAATGAAGAGAGGTCTTTACAAAGGATTGTAGATGCTTAACTTTACTCAATGTTTTTTTGATGTCTGCTTTCCTTAGATCAGAGTTCAAACCATCGGAATTCATGCCATTTATTTGAAAGTACGTCAACTATGAAACACTTCCTCTCTGTTCAGCATCTGAATCAAATATCGCGTAATGTTATAGAATGCGTTTTTTTGGCTTGTGTCACGATGCAGAAAGCGAAGCGAATATAAATGCTACCAGTGTATCATTAACGTGTGAACCATTCTTGTAGCTTTTAATGTAGGTAGAGCAGCTGGTGAGATTGTACATCCAGATTTGGTTTCGCTAATTTCGTTTACCTGTAACCTGTTTCACCACGAATTGTCCTTTAGTTTTACGACCTTGTGTAGCCTTTGTGATAGGCCTGCGTCACTCATCTAAATTGTTGTGCAAAGAAAACATTGTAAGTTCTTCAGAATAATAGAAGGGGGAGGGTTCCGTATAGGTAGCTATGTTTGTCTTAGGCGCATTCCCTTTGTTAGCCAAGGGCGACTGGTTGAACTGGTTGAACTTTTATAGTTTAGTTAGCTTGTAGATGAGTGTTGCCAGGTACGTGCTGTTTGCGCCCATTCGAGAGGGAGAGCGAGTTGGTATTTCTTATTTTCGCTTATTTTTATCGTTTCAATGCACGTTGGAATATACTTCCGCTATCATATCCTAAAAATGATGGTGATTGATTATTGAAAGTATAAGAGATTAAATGATAATATGACCCTAAAACCGAACTCTCTAGTAGACTCGTAGAAGATATAAATCTAAGTACAGTATTTAGAAAGTTTAGCTATAATTCCATAAATGCGTCAAATGCCTGCTGCTTTGATCCTTCCTCATTTAAAGTTTAAAACAAACCATCAGATGGCGCTATAATAGCAAAAAGTTTCCGCAATATGAATTTACAGTACTTTGTACGTACGAACGCTTGGGACATATTAGCTCGAGCAAATGAGGAACTGTTTGTTCATTTAATTAATATTAAGCATATATTATTAAAAAATATTGTAACTAGTCCATCACCAGGCCTTTTATTTCTGCTTCGTTCGAATTCACAAACATTTCTTATTTAGTAAACAGAGATGATAAAAATATCACGCAATGTTTCGCAAATTCCATGAATGTTCGTCACGCAAGGAGATAAATGAAATGTTGCATTACACTTTGACCCTACCCCGGTCACACGCCGTAGAGTTCCAAGCATTTTGGTAATCCGCATTGTGGTGGCATAAACAAAATTGTATACATTGTAAATACAGCCGCTCTATAATTTATATGATGGATATTAAGCGCGTTTGGGATGAAATCACAAATAATAACCCCGCGGTTTTCATGGCTGCTGGTGTGGTATAATTAGATCCACATCAGCGCCTGATGTACAGGGGGCAATTTGAAAACAATATATTAGAGATGAATTCTTTTAATATTAAATGATGCCTACGTTAATGCATTTAACTGATTCTTTTCGGGAATCACCGATGTTATTACGATGTCCTACTAACAATGCATGAAGTCTGATTTCACCAGCCTGTTCCGCAGTCGTGTTAGTCATCAGAGTCTGTGGAACCAATATTTGATTTCCCATATGGAACAAAAGCTTGTGTGACGCATTCACAGAATATACTGTGAATACTAGATATATATTTTTTAAATTATAATATACGAGCTTGAAATCAGTACGCTCAGTATTCACGGAAGTAAATTACAGAGCAGCTAGTATTCTTTTTTATAGTACATTTAAGCATAGTCTTAAGCATTAGCTAACTATCAATTCTGAGTCTAGGTGAGCAGCTTGAAAGGACGACAGTGTGCATGCATTTTTTCGCAGATTAATGAGAATTCGCGGAGCTGTAGTCTTTGTTTGTTGTGAAGTAAGATGTAACAAAGGTATTACTATCCAGGACTGTATTAACATGGTAGCATAAAATACTGTAACACATACTTAAGGCCACGCTATAAATGCTTACAAGCAGTCTGGTGAAATTAGCTCACGATCTCACGATCTCACAGCGATATTTACATGTCGACAGAGCCGGATTAACATAGCGTAGCAAGGGTTGCGAGTACTTCGGGATAGGATAGGAGTAAAAAGGGCCTGTGCGTCGCAACGTGAGCTCAATTAAGGTAGGATTAGCATTCTGTGATACTCTAATTGGAAACTTTAACCAAGAATACAACTTAGCAATAACATGTATTGATTTATAACGGTGTTTTCCACAAAGGCACAGAATATACAATCTGTATACGTTTATGATCTTGCATAAACTGTATGATATAAGGTCAAATATCATTTCTAAATAAGCACTTATTTTTGTACTATTGACTGTTTTTGACGTTAATGGCCTCTAAAAGCGACACTGCTGTTGAATTGCTTTTAAAAATGGAGTTCCTATACATATTTCCTTCATACTTGTTCGACAGTACGGCATATTAAATGGAAGTCAATATCAAGATCTCGATTTATTTTGACATTAAAATATGTGTCTTGCTCATTTGGGAATAACCAGGTTAAATTACTTCATATACCTGTCCATATTTCTGACGCATGTCATCAATTACCCAAAACATCTGACAATTTTCTGGCTCCTGTTTCTCATATTCATTCGAAATTTGATATGATTCGTTCGCTTGTACCATAACGGTGTCACTACGATACATCATACTGTCTATGTATGTTGATAATGGGATTTGAATGCTATGTATCGATGACAGTTTCAGCATATTTGAAAAGGAAATATCAGCGATGTAGTGCTAAAAAAGAAATCAGAGAACGTAGGTTTTCTGCTCGAAAGAATTTTTGAAATTTATACTCGGCTGGCTCGAATGACAAATTGGATAGTCCAAATCCTGATTTTATTCATACGCACACGAGCTTTACTAAAGACCCGACAATAAACGTTTGGTCAGAGAAATACGATTTAAATGAATGGTTAATCCTATTTATAGATTTATGTTTTTTCATCATATCCATGATGTCAGCGAATATTTATTTTTCTACGAAAAAGAAAGGTTTTGTTTGAAATCGCTTTGTTGTTTCATTATGTTGATCCGATTCTAGTAGAGTCACAAATTTAGTTTAATGCTATACGATGATGATATAATATTTTCATTGGAGGTTGTATAGTGTGTAACTATTATTACACGATACTCATAATGTATTTCGTTCCAAGAACAATCAGATATTTTTGTCTATCTAGCTATAAGAATATCACATTACTGCATTACTCTGTATATATGCTCTTAAGGTTAGGCTTGCTCTTAAGTATCTGCTCAATTACGTCATGTAATGAGATTCAGTGAGCTGCATGAAATCATTCGATTAAGTATTTAATATATGGTCTCTTGCCACGCCAACATTTCACGAATAAATATACAGTAGAATTGCATGCTCAGAACGGTTAAATGACAGCTATATTATAGGTAAAGCAATACTGTATACGTAGTATAGTATTTATACAAAATGTCTTTATAGTGCTGTGTATTTATTTTCTGAGCTGTGACCAAGTGAAAGGTATTGAGTTCATTTACTAATATTATGCAGCAAATATAGTAAAATATCGTTCTCATGTTGGTTACGTCTATTCAGGGAACTGTATTTGTGAAATATGTTTGCTCGTGTCGGCGTAGATTGTACTATATGGACATACAGAATCCATAAATCTTCCCTTAACCCTTCCCTCAAAGGTAAAATATCTTACCCCAAGTTCTTCTCCGAGTGCAGTTGGCTAGTAAGTGGTAATGCCTAGTGTATGGCAGTTCCATTACTCTTATACCAGAATATATCCATATGGGAATTCACCTCCTGCTTTGCATTCTACAAATAATCCACAAATTTCTTTCTTGACAATAGTAGTGTTTGTACAAGTCTTTATTCACCAGTAACAATACAGACCATGATACGTAACTGGAAAGATATTTGCTTTTTTCCCTGCTGCAATTATTTCCGTTAGAATTAAAGTGCTGCTTTGTGAGTTGACGTTTCACAGGATTCGAGTATAGTCTGCCATTAAAGTGAATCCGCGATATAAGGAAGCGCATTGAATGAGCGGAACAGCATTTCAGATGTTTTGTTGTATAGAATTTCAAAGTTTAGTCAGAATGCGCAAGGAAACGGAACAGTATGACGTCAATCCAGCCTCTGTACTGTACTGTACTGTTAGGAGATATATAATCATTTTACATTTACGGAGCAATGTGTATCTGTCTGGGTAATATTAGTGCTCATGAGCGTCCACTGGGAGGAGGGGAGGAGACAGTCCAGTTAGTCCATTCGCGTTATACTAAAATCCCTACTGCTTATATTTTATTCATACCAGTTATTACATTGCTAGAAAGTTTACCGGTCCCTTGTTTGGTTTTATGAAGGCTAAATTATCCTCTAATGTCTTACATCTCCAACTGCAATCTGACATAATAGTAAGCAAGTTGTTGTTGCAAGTTGCCAATGTTAGTGCTTGACCTTTAAAAAATGCTATAACCTAAGACACTGATAAAATACAGCATTTCAGTGGAACTGTTTTCAGTGTATCACTTCATATGATTTTCTGTATAATATGATACTATACATACTGTATAATTATTCAGTCGTATTAGCGTTTGCGGATTTTTTACAGTCAATCGTTTGCACCTGCTGCGTGCTAAGTCGTTTTAAATAGCTAAATAACAGCAAACTAATTAGCGTGCGCTAAGAGAAAGCTAATTTAATTGATTTGAACGCATATGGCCCAGTGAATTAACTGTAACTATTATACGCGTAGCTGTGAATATTTCTCCACTTAAACGCTCATTCGGTGTTTATGCCTTTTCATTATGTGTGACGCTGGATTTGTTTTGGTTTGAAACACTACGTGCCAGACATCTTGAATTGATCGTTTTTCGTTTGAGTCCTGTAGCTTAGCTTATAGTCTAGCTTTACTTAATATACCACCGGTAAGTAGTAGTGGTCTTTGCATTTTCCGTGAAAGATTACAAGTAAGAATTCTGTACAATATTTCAATTACATACATACTTGAGATTTGTCGTTAGAAGCAGATGTAGCTAAACAGGAGCTAGTTTTGTACTGCCAGCTAACTTAATAGTGAATGTCAGATTTGATGGACTAATATTGGGGAACAGGGAGACCGTTGTTTGAGTCGACGTTTTCTAAACGTAGCATAATAACCTAATATATATACCGTAGTTTATATCGTGTGGTACATAAATACGAAAATGTGTGTGAACAGTGTTTTCAATGTACAGTGTATGAACTCAGAGCTTTTCAACGTGATTGTGGTTTATTGTATCGCTCTATAGCTCATATAACCTTCACACTAGCTGCTACTTCGATATGGATATACTGTGTGCGCTAATGTCTTGAGCGACTGTGTGCAGTTTGCATCCGGTTCATTTCATCATGGAGGTTAGATTATGTGATGCACATAAGAAAAAACAACACTGTCTTTCCTGTATTCTGCACTAATCATCTTCCTTTAACGTCATTTATTTTCGTAACACGATGAAATGGCATAAAATATATATTTTAAAGACATTATTTCTATGTTAATATCTGGCCACCTCTTCCTTATATGTTATTATAGTACACCACGCGTATATTAAGCGCTTCTTCATATAGATACAGTATTTATTTTATCGAGGCTGAATGTAAACTGATACAGTATACACATTTATGATAAGTTTGTTGAAAGTGTACCATACTGTAGACCAGGGTTTATTTTTACCTTTGGGGCAGATTCCATGACAAGTTTGCGAATCTCTATACCTGAGAAGCATTTGTAATGGATATTTTTAACATTTCATAAATGTTAAGTAACTTGGATTATATTTTAGATTTAGAACTGCACTCGCAGGACTCTACTGCATGTTTAATCAAATCCTGCTATTTTCCAGATCTTAATTCTTTATTTTAATTTCGATTGGCCACTTTGTTACTTGCTTTTTCTTAATTTAAAATGTATTTAGTGATATCAAGAATTCCTCGGTTATCAGTGCTTAGAGATGGGAATTCATTTGCCACATCAAACTGACGCAACATGGATAGCTGCTCAAGGCAGCTGATTTCGATCAAAACAAGCTCAAATCAAGGGAATGTGGTACAGCATGCTCCCTTGACCATCGACTGTGGACTCTTCATTGTCCAAAATGAAAAGACTCAAAAATACGAACAGCCAATGAAATTCTCCCCTGAAATATGGTATTGGATTGTGGCCAAGATTGCTTTTATCATCGAAGTTTTGCTTATTTCCGCGAAATTTGGATTACTAACGAAGCGGAACTCCGATACAGGGGGTCTAAAGCAATCCCGTTCCGGTAACTGTAGTTATCAGGAGTCATTCACCCCAACGATAATGCATGAAGTGACGCTGAATTCCACACATAGAAGAAATTTTCGTCGTCGCCTCCGTGCTACAAATGCCATTCATTTCCTCATATTGTTGGAATTTTTATTTTTTACATTTGCCACCTCCTTGAGCCAAACTTCAACATCCGGGCAAGAAGTTTGTTATCCCGGATGTATATGCGTCTATGGAGAAAACAGCATGGAAATAACATCGGTTCTGTTTAAGGAAAATAGACAGAGAGAAGCGTGGACCAGATTGAATAGGGAATCAAAATCGAAGGGACTTTTACTATTCGTCGATTGCTCTAAGTACTTTAAGCGTACATCCATACCCAGCGACCTAAGGAGCGACACTGTGGCCTTTGTTGCAGATTATAATGACATCACAAGTCTTGAATCATTGAATTTCACGTCATCAAAAGCAAACCATAATGAAACTGCGTCATTAGTGTCATCCGTCCTTATGCTAAGCGTTTCAAGCAACAAAATATCTCTCATTTCTCCAACGTTTTTTGAGTCTTTGGGCAACCTGGAGATACTGCATTTACGAGATAATCTCATCTTTAATTTGAAATGGACTTTCAACGCTAGTGGGTTGTATCCTAACTTGACGGAATTGGATCTTTCCAGAAATAAATTAAACAGACTCGATGCAGGGACTATAGGGAGTTTCACACGATTGATAAGGTAATTTTCAGTTGAATGATTTATTGTACATATCACATAGTAACATAATAAGTCTAAGAAATACAGGTACATTATTAGCAGCGTGACGTGGTCTTGCCAGGGTGAGCCCTTAACAGAAATAGCTTGTAGGATTATTTTGTCCGCTAGAGGGCGACCCTGAGTAGGATTCAATCTCCCTCTGTCCCACGGGGAGCTCGTACCTAGGTTTTCTTCGTACTTGCATTATTGTGGGATTTATGTGGAATTCGAAATTTGATAAAGATTGTTTGAGAAATGGAAACGTTGCTTCAAGACAAACAAACAAATCCTATTGCCCCCGGACCTGTCCCTATGGAACTAACTCTAACTCGAATTACCAAAAATATTTGCGAATAGTTCCACCTTGCATGATTTCGTTGTTACAGGATATTGAGCATTAAATAAATATTCTTTTTTACAGGTTGGATCTGAGCAACAATGATATCACATCCATATCCAACAATTTTTTACAAAAATTTCCGAAACTCGAATATTTGAATTTGTCTTCCAATCGTCTCAAGACAAATAGTTTTTCAGCGACTGTTACGTCATCTCTTCGTCATTTATTCCTATCGAACAATTCCATAGACGACATAGGAAAACTGAACGAGCAGTTTTTCAAGAAATTACTGTACTTGCAGGAGTTGGATTTGAGTCGAAATCTGTTATCAAATACAGTCGTGGGGAGTGAATTGTTCAAGGGTTTCAGGAGTCTCACGTCCCTCAATCTCAGTCACTGTGGTATAACCTCTTTGAGACAGGGTTGGCTGAACGGCGGCCTACAGGACACCCTAGAAATCCTGGACTTGTCCTATAATCTCCTATCCGCCATATCAGCTCATCAATTATCCGCTGTTTTTACCGCCGGGCTATCGGTCAGCACCCTACCCCACATGTCTGACCTATTGCGTGACGTAACACCTATTGTGACGTTGTCTTCAACGACATCAGACACTAATCTTGACTTCTCTCGAGTACCAACGGAGCTTGTTGACGTGAAATGGCTCAGGCCTCTGTCGAAGCTGCATTCACTTTATTTGTCCGACAATAAGATGTTTTCATTCATCTTGGATGATACTTTTGACTATGTCCCAAGTCTACGATACCTATTCCTTCAGGTACGTACTGTACATGTTAATAATGGCGGTCTGGTACTTTGTATGCTCAATCAATAATCAGGCTCCAAGTAAATGGTATTTTAAATATCATCCGTAAATTTTGCAAAACCAGTTCCTGAATTATTTCAAAGTTAAAGTTTCTCTCATCCAGCTGATTATTACTTGCATACTTTTACTTTTCAATTCCATCTACAAAAAAGTTTACATACAAAAAGTGAATACCCCTGCGTACAGACCTGATTAACTGTACATCTGCAAAGTTTATTATATATCATTGCTTAACTATATTTTTATCCATTGCAGAATTGCGCTATAAGAAAATTGAACATTGCCTCAGCGAGATTTCGATACGGAGAACAAGCCATTGCTCGTACACTTCCCAGTTTAACCAATATCTGGGTGTTTGGGAACCCGCTCAATTGCGATTGTTATGTTCGTAAATTGAAAGAATGGGAACGCGCTAGCACAAACTCAGCATACGATTCAACGAGGTATAATACAAGCGATGGTCACACTGTATTTGTCCATGTATCTCCTTCCTTATGTGTATCTCCATTTCGATATGCTGAAGTCACTGTAGCTAGTGCGGACGAAAGTGGACTTACCTGTCCAGAAGAACCGTATTCGATTTTCATTGCGCTTTTGATCGGACCTCTCACCTTTGCCGCTTCGATTTTGCTGATAATATTGTGCGGGTGAGTTATGAGTTATTGCTTACTTATGGGACAAACGTATACGGAAAATGAATTTATGCATTGTGCTGATTATAATCAGAGGCGTCAGCCGTTTTTACAGGGGGACAATTTAAGTACTTGTCATAGGTGCCTTTTTTAATACTCTGGATCATACAGATCTGTGACTTTAACTGCAACTATATTTTACTAGTGGCCTTATTTTGGTTATGTACGTGCGGCTGATCAAATTTTACTTTTGTCCTGTTGTTCCAGGTCTATTCATGTGTCTATTGTTCGAATGAGAAGAGAAACAGTTTTATCATATCACATGAGAGAGGAGAAGATGCGACAGTTAAGACGAATGCATGAACCTAGCAGACATCACAATCGGCATCATCATCATCAACCCGAACCTATACTTAGTTCTTTTCAATGGAGTCGACCATCACCAAAAGAAGAATCCCATGTAAAATATAATTCCGGGTACGTACAGGAAAATTTCTTCTTCCACTTATTAAATGCAGTATAAAATGTACATCTTCGTCCAATTTAAGCAAATTATAGAACTGCACAAGCTGAGGTCTGTTGCACGTTAAAATAGGAATTTCCTGAGTAAATATATGGCCAAACCATCAGCTTTCAATGTCAAACGGTATCTATGAACCGTGTAAGGTTTTGACCGCGGGACCCGTAGCATTTTCCACTCTTACTAATATGTTAATCCGACTAGTAGAAGGCTGAGATAAGTGAATTTTTTTCTTGATTGTAATGTAGGCACCACGCATCAAGACATACGAACTTAGTAATGGACAGCTTCGCATCAAAGGAGAATGAGCAGTACCATCACCATCATACTCCTCCTCATCATCATCATTCTTCACAACAAAACTTTCTTAGCGTTCCTGGAATGGCAGCTGGTCATTCTGGTACAAGTTTGGACACAGTGGATCACCAGTCGTCTAGTAGACACAGTGTTGGGTACTGCTCAGGCACTGATAATCAAGGGAATAATAACAATAAGATTGTCGCACCCGTGCTGATTATAAATGATGTAGAAGATTATGAAAAAAACAGTGATAGTAGAAGCGACGTTGATTCGGTTTTCAGCAAAGAAAGCGTTATGACACGGAGTCTTTCTGGCAATATTCCTTACATCGACGAATCGATTTCTTATCCTGCAGCTCCTAAGGTATCATACCACGGCAAATTATTCAGTTCTTCATCGTCTTCTTCAAACAGGAGCGATGATGCCCTGCTCAAGCGCAGCATGAGTACGGCCTGGGTAAATCGTCAATCCACGGTAGCTTCAGTGAGTTTGGAACGTGGTTCGGGGGACATCGGAAATTCCTCTGGAATCACGCGCTCAGCGAGCTATCAAGGCCGGGCAAAATCGACGATGAGGAACCGGAACCGCGGCCTTCCCGGGCCGTCTACTTCACCCAGTGGCTATAACGAGGAAACTACCTTCTAAAAAGATGTGCAATTTGCCAAAGTACTTAATACTTACCTTGTTCGGAGCAAATAACACTACGCACTAAGGGTAAAAAGTGCATGTGGAACAACCAAGCATGACTGTCATGAGCTGGAGAGAGAGTGTTTTAGTTTAGAACAGCAGAAAGTCTTAAGTTGTTGCTATATGCCATTTTTCTACTGTTGGCAGATGATTAGCATATACCCCTCAGAACGTGTATGTAATGGAATAATTTTTTTCTTTACTTCAACGGCCTTATGTCTTCTATAATGCCATGGTGCATTGACATTTGATTCCACTATACCCGCAGATCGTGACGTAACAGCTCGTTTCTATCACTACCAATATTCTGCCACTATTTAAGATAGAATTCCATCGTACGTCAGAAAAGATTTAAGAAATATCTTAGATACCTAATTTAGTTAGAGCGCTGTTAGCATGGACGTCCGCTGGAGTTGACAAACGGGGCAGTTAAATTATCATTCAATCTCTTACATCTCCAAATAAGCAATTTAAGATTTGATATATATCTAACAGTGCAAGTATATTTACCATATATATGGCCTTTGGGAATTCACAGCGGACGTCCATGACTGTTGTAGTACAAAAAAGATTTGTGAGTTGATCAAATTGAATTTTGAAACCTCTTATATCGGATTTTGAAACCTCTTATATCTTGATAATTAAGCCAATTCCTATCAAAGTTAAATTACATACCTTGAATTTCACTGTACAAATACTGTGTATGGCTGGTTCTCCTTTAAGTAACTAACTAATCTTCATTTCGATCGCCTGGTAACTAATCGTTATGCCGCCGTGTAGGCTTATTATTATTCTCTTGTCTCCATCTAGTGTAGTCAGCATGCTAATTTTTAAACACACCGTGTTTCTCCAATTTTGTATTTATTTTAATTCGAACAGTGTTAATTTTTGATACTTTTATTCGGAACTATTATTTTTGATATGATCATCGGCTAATAAGAGCGTGCCAGAATCATTTTAAGATGAAGTCGAATATCAAGTGAAAGATCTGCTACTTCGCGCAGTAGTGGAAAAGAAAAGGATAAATATAATGGTGCAGTCCACACACTCCCTGGGTCATGGATTTTCCTCGATAATCCCTCATCTGAAAAAGTCTTAGTGGACGCACATGGACGAATCTCATAAAATTAAACAAAGGCTCAAAATAGGAAGGCGATGATGGTAGCAAAGAATACAATAGCAGTTCGAAATATGCAATGAGGGGCGAGAAAATTTCCAGAGTTTTTGATGTATCCGCAGTTAGTTGCATCCGCACAACAAGTAAAATTCGTGATGGGTTGATTGACAATCGTTGCATTGCCTGGAGGCGCCTGTAATGATAATAGGTTCACTTTACGCTGTTAATAATTGAAGATTATCTCGTTATCTTATTTAAACCTATTTTTATTTTATTTTTATTTAACCTAACAGTGATCTTTTAGTTAGCTACCACGTGTACTGCGCGACTAAGAAGCCGGGTAAATATCATAGTATTGTTAAATTGTAACAAAATTCACTCTATCAGACCTTTGGTAGTTGGTGTAACTTGAATTGAGTGGTGATAATGCCGTTTAAAACATTTCTTGAATGATGGGCAGTTCCTGAATGGAAGGTTTTTTTCTATAGTATGTGTAAGATATCTTACCAATGAATCATCTGTGGGACAAGGTTGGGCTTGATTCGTACAACCGCACAGACTAGGTGTGAGCAAACTTCCTTTGAAGCAGTTCAGCATATATGGGAATTCAGTTGTGACGATATACCTTGCAAAAAGTTTTTTAATCGCGTCAAAACGGAGCCGGTAATTATTATACTATTGCCTTAAGTTCTAAAAATGTTGGCAGATCAACGTATTTCAGTATTCAGAACTCTCGCTATTCAATAGTTACAATTCGGATTCTTTGTTTAATTATCAATCCTTTATTTCAACGCATTATCTTTTATTTCGTGAATATTCTAGTTCGCATTTCGGACCAGATTTAGTAAATTTGTAGAAGTTTATTTGTAAGAAAACTGATTCCAATTCCGAAGTTAGCAACGCTAGTTAGAACAGTTTTTGTTTTCAGGTAAATTAATACAGTAAGGAAGGGGTGAATAATATTCACCGAGATGGAAAAACTTCCAATTTCACCTTTTTCTATGGCGTTTACTTTATTGTTAGTATAAATATTATTACGTCTGCTACCTAAAAATACTTTCTTTGTTTAGTTACCTGTAACCGTTTTTCAACTGTATTCCATGACATTGATCCAACATATCGCTTGTTATCAAGTACCCACTTTCATCATAAGGTGTGTAGATTGGAAAACCATCCAATGCTACCCCTACAAAAATCGGAATTGTTGAGTTAATTACTTCTTGCGGTAAATGCTGTGTAAGTAACGTATCTGAGAGTGAAAGCTGCTATAGCTGGCGCTTATATTTTATACACTTTCATCATAATAACAACATAGCTATAGAAAAACATAATATATTCAATATTGTTGCAGGTAAATGTATTTTTACACGTCGAATAGCGCACTTTCTGCAGCCTGTCAACTACCCACCCATTGCACGCATTCCACTACCGTGTTAGAAGCAGAATCAGAGCAAAATGAAGCAAATTCCAACGTCTAAGGTTTTCTAACGGTAAGAAATATCCATTTATATAATATCAGATGTGTATCCATAGCACATACCCACGAACTGCGACTCATTACAAAGGTTTTGAAAAGTGCAAAGTGGTGGGGTCTGGTAATGATATTGTCCATTCTCATCCACATTTCCCCAGCATACATCAAGAGAAGATCTCTCTTCCACACCTATGAAGTAAATAACGTATTAATTCGACAGCACACAGAGCCGTTTTACCTAAGAAAAACTCAGAGGCGGATTAAGCTAGTAAGGGGCCTTAAATAATTATTCAATCCGGCTGATAGTAAACTCTGTCACATGCTGTTCGCTTAACCAATAGCTTGTTGAAATATTGATGATTAATACTGCTTTGTGATAGATTGAAGCGATGATAAAACATTTGTGAATCAGTTCCTCTAGTCAGCCGGATGTAACTATACTATGACTTGTCAAACTTTCGCAAGTCCGCCAAATGGATTTCAATCATCCATTCTCTGAGAAAATTGTATTTCTACATGTTTGTACGCACATCTTCTCGGGTTCTTTAGCTAGCACTCTAAAAATTTGAATACCACAGAAGTTTTTCGAATAAATGTATTCATTGCGGCCTCAGGCCTCCCTTTTTCAAATCATTTTTGGTATAGTCATGAATATATACATACATATTTCATCAAGGTTTTTACCTGAATCGCAGCATCTACTTGTGTATGGATTGTAGATTGGAACTCCGTTCTTAGCAATTCCAATCATCCCTTCAGATAAACAAACGGTCGATGGGACTCTGCTTGGAATTGCTGGAATGGAAATCGTCTGCTGAAATCCCTTCATTGACGGAAAATATCCTGAAAAATATACAAGCACGGTGAGCTAACACAGTATGCTCCAGTAGACTTATGAATTTCCTTCAGATAATTCATTTGACATAAAACTTATGAACAATCTTACAACAATAGAATTGTATGATGGTTTATATTTTTAGCTACAAATACCTGTATCATGATCTGGTATTCCATTCACAGTGAATTCGAATACGTTCCCGTTGGGTGCATATCTGACAGAACTTTGTAATCCAGTATTACGTTCAGTAGATCCACGGGATTGAAATTCCTTGAGCTCCTCCAGAAGTAAAGACATACTCAACGGGCAAAGCAAAATCCACATAACAAGGTAAATAGTTCTGAATCTCAGTTCATAAGACGCCATTTCTTGCTTTCCTTCACTGTACGCTGATAAACTAAAATGAATGTGTTGAGCATAGATCGGTTGAATAATATATTGAATTATGACTCATATGTATTACGTAGGCAGTTTACGCTTTTTGTAATAGTTATAATCAGTATCCTGCGATGATATATCGGCCAGTGTCATTCGACTCCATTGAATATGTGAATGAATATCGAAATATGAAGTTTTTGAATGTAGGGAATATGTGGAACGATAGTTGTGACCATTCTATCCTTCGTGGAAAATATAGTTCGATGATTTCCGCTGTGTGGCAATCGAGAGCTGAAAAGCGTTCTAGGTCAGTGGCTGTTAGATGTCATTTGGACCACGGTCAGGTAGTGCATGAGTTACAGCCGGTGTTATAGAACAAAGTCTATTTAAAGATGTTGATAGATTTTGAAAACTTATCCTTTTTCCACGCTATTGCTGTAGAGTCTGTTGATCATTTCGATTGGGCTATTGGTATTGCTGTCTGAGTATTATTCGTAGACTAAAAATGTACGCCGTAATACTTTATTTTGTATATGATTGGGAAGCGGTGACGGTAACCATTCACTAAAAAAACATTGTTAATGGAAATCAACATTCGCATAAAAAATAAAGCCGAGAAAATTCTAATATTATTTATCAATAATAGGCGAGAATATTCGTCCGACCGAGTTAAATTATTAATGTGACTGCGGAAGATATATCGGAAGTAACAGTTTCCGCAGTATTGTAACAGATGTGATGAGTGAAAGAGAAAACGCGTTTTTTATGTTAAGACCGAATATTACTTTGAGACGGGTCGTAGAAAGGTCGCAATCGTTTGTACGTGCCTAAACTTGTTTGACTAAACAAGTTTTATCAGTTAAGTTTTATACTCAGAATCAGTCGTACCGTTTTAAGGCGAAGGAAGACATTAATGCGGGAGAACTTTAAATGACAGCTCCAGCACATACCACTGGTCACAATCGATGTTCGAGCACCGGTGGAGGACCAAGTTCACGTGAGATCACTAACTCAGGTCTGAAAATTCAGAACACATGCAAGGACAGTATTTGGAAGGATATTATCGTTAGATCTATATACGTCGACTTGTATGCGCAGTGGGCATAAATTTGCGAATTTCAGAGGTCGACCTATACGCGGATCGACTTCTACGCCGGCTTAGACGGTAATGACTTAAAAGCTTATTAAGTGTGTCGACTGCTATGTAAATCCATATAAAATGATGCTGTGTTTGCGGCGCAGAGTATACTCTGGTGAATCCATTTGCGACCGTAATAAATCTTCTTTATTTTGTGCCAACCTCAAGGGGTCGAACTGTGTTTTTAGCTGCCGAGAACAACCGCAAATATCTGTTTAGAACGAGCGATGTTAATCGATGAAAAGCTATTCGAAGAAATGTTGAAATTTGCAAGATTAAACGCTTGTCCGTGTCCCTCGGGTCGTGTTTGAAAAATTCATGGCGATATACATGACATAATAAAAATCTTGCTCGCTGAAGCGATTTGCTTGGCAGATCTAAAATCGCAAATATACACTCGACATAATGAGGCTGAGCTGAGCCTTTCCCCTTGCACCGGAGGTTTGGTTGCTTCACCATTCGTACATATCGGGAAAAAAATATATTATATATACTGTATACGGAAAGTACTTTCATACAGAAACACTGCATAGTTGATTTATAATAGTTTGCGCAACAGTTGATGGATTGAATTATTTGTGGTGGCGCCAAATTCGGGTTCTGCCATGAACGCACTCAAATCTTGCTAAGGCATGTATTTATCATTTATGTATTAGATTTCAAGGCTATGCATTAACTGAATAATGAAAACTAGCTTGGGCCTTTTTTACATTGATGGAATAGTACATTCCTAGTGGCAAATGAGGAAGGAACGTCATAGAAAGCTACAGTATTTCAGAAATACTGTATAAATCAAAAAATTCATTTGCCACTCCAATTATTACAGTTTGAAGTGACTTCTAATCACACCAGCTATTATCACTTCCAGTAATTGCATACGCTAAATTACATCAAATACTAATAACGGTTCAGTTATTCGTTCAAAAGGATTATAGTTTACTTTACTTTGTCCTGAACACTGACTCTTCTGCTACATTAGCATTTATTTTATACCAGCTTGTAATATTAGTATTTTCTATTTGGCAGAGCAAATTATTATTCTTGTTTGAGGAAAAGTATACCTCTGTGATTAGCATAAGGAAGACTATAAGTGTTGTATATATATATATATATAATACCGTAGTTGTAAGCAATACCTAGGATCAGCATAATCGATAGAGTATGAGACCGTTACATCAACTGACTTTCAAGTTTTGGTTCTTTGTGGCTGTTAAATTGTGGAATGTTGTATATGCTTGTCCGGAGACAGGAGGGGCATGTATTTGCGACTCCAATTCGAGGTAAATATGCATATTAGTGCTATACTTACACATTGTCTTTAGAACTATAACTTATATATAAATACTGTTACTTGATATATTTCCCAGTTAGAGACGTATACTAATTTTCTCGTTCTGTTTAACTTTAAACATTGTAACCGTGAAGGACATACCCAATCGAATTAGACGATGATAAGAAATAATAATATTTTATCATTAAATTTAGTCTTCAAGCATTCATACTGTGTTTGTGCATGTTGTTGTCGCTCGATATTATATTATTCTATTTCTACTATGTATAAATTGCATATTCGTGATCCTGTTTAACTTACTGTCAATGTGTTGTCAACATAAATCTTTCATGAGTGCTGTATTTCAACACGGCTTCTCGTTAAGCTAATCATATAATGGGGTCAACTAAGCCACAAAAATGTCGCCGTGTTAAATGGGACCAATTGGAAATTAGGCTATCAACGTGTTATTGATGTTAGAAATTTCCGGTGTTTTCCAACTGACAGCGTTCACTGCTTTCGTTAAGATAGTTAAATACTGAATGCGAGAACAGTATACAGATGATAAAGTAATAGGAAGTAACAATAGTAAAAAATCCTAACCCACAATATTGATATATTCATTCACTACCCCAACGCCAAACAGGTAACGTGAAATTCATAGAATCTGTAATATATCACGTGATTGCCGTACAATGCCATATGTTATAACACGGAAGAAAGGGTCCATCATTTTTATCGCGCTATATTGAGACGCGATATGCAGTGTATTTTGTATAAACTGTGCTTTAACTGGTAGATTGACGCAATTTTGGTTTTGTAGTTCTCTGTGTTTAAAGTAAAATAGCGAGAGGATCACTTCCTCCCGATTTCCTCGATGATTATCGGTTCGTTTCTCAGGAATACATCTGTGTTGTCTGTTGGACGTGACTCCAGAATATTTTATTAGTTTCTCATGTATTATTTAGAAATTTGTCCCAATGATATTGGGCACATTGTAGAGCAAGCATCGCACTTGCCTTTCTAAATATAATGTAACCGACATGACGTCAGGCTGTCTTGAATGAATGCATATTATTAAATTTAGTAATTCCATGTAATGTAGTGTCGTAAATATGAGAAATGCGTCTCTGTATATTATGTTATTATCTCGTAGTATGTTTATATTCGTCTGTTAAAATTTGCCGCTTAGATTTTGTCTCACTTATAGTTAATGGGATCATGAGGGTTCACCTATTTCCTGTTTTTGGTTTATTTCCAATAACGTCTACTCTCCATTCCTTACAAACTTCAGCATCACCACAAGGTGGCACCCTACATATCAAGTTTCCTGTTAAAATGTATTTTTGACATTAGCTTAGTTTTCCGATTGCAATATGAATGCGTGGAGTAATAAGATGTAGCCCATAACAATTGGTGTATTGTACTAATAGGCTATCTTCAAGTAATGAGAGTACTTGAAAGAAATAATGAGATATTTCCCGTATATGATATTTGCACAGGTTTTTATGTTTTTATTAAAGCATGTTGAAATATCTGATAGGCTTTTCATAACAATATCATGGGGTATTCAATGGTATTAATCTGGTATAGTGGCCATCACTAAAAACTGTTCACGTTGGGGTAGGTTAGATAAGCTTATGTTAGGCTGGCTTTGCTGCGGGTTAGGGTGAGGGTCAGGTAACACAAATACTATCTCCTTCAACCTCACCTAAGCTAATCAAATGTAACTGGATTTCCTAAGGAATTCTACTACTAAACTAGTATCATATTTAGGTTTTCATTTTAATCCACTTGTGATATGTGTATTGTATTTAGGTCAGTAACATGCACAAGAATCACTGGAAATCAGCATCGTCTCCCTGTTGGAATTCCTTCAGATACGCAGGCATTGACAATAAACAAATCAACACTGAAGGTAAATTGAAAATCGTTGATTGTTTTGAACTTACTAGAATTCTCCCCCTGTTTCTGAGTGCCATGTTGGCTTGAATTTTCACACATAAATTAAAAATTGATCAAGAAGTGTTAAACAAGCTGACAAAATGATAAGATCACCGACTGAAAGATTATTTATTTGATAAGCAGAACATGCCACTGCTGCTCTTCGATTCCGTGTATATAGGGTTGAAATCTTCCCGGAACGAATACAAATATTCTTTTATCCATCTACAAATATTTCTCTTAGATATATGGAATATTATCCAAAGACACTATGAAAAAATAATCATTTGAAAAATAGATTCATAGACTTTTCTGCCTACATCATTCCTTATTGATTTGTCATTGTATAAGTTTAGATGTTGTAATAGTAAAATAATATCCATTTATTGGCTAATTTTCGATATTTCTTTATGGCTTTTGCACGGTGGCAATCAAACTTTCCTAGCTGTCTTTTCATTCACAAATGAGGCTCAACCTTCAGAACTATGAAAGGTTCTATCAATCTACCACCCCCCTATGCCCTCACCAACTCAGAATTGCTCTTCTAGCACAATTATTTCATGTGTTCCATGGTCTTAGACTAATATTGATAGTCAAACAATTTATAATTAGTCTGTTGTATAGAATTATTTGTTTTTATTTCATTTCTCCGCGTGGTATGAATTGACATAACTGTTTCGTGATCTGACTGACTGATCTGACTGATTAAACCACGTAAAATAAATATGAGTCATCGGGAATTCATCCTTTTACCTTCCTTTTTAAAACAATAATCACATTAAAATGCAGACATAATAAGACATAAATATAAGTCAACCACCATTCATCCCATTACCAATTTTCAATAGGATGATCATGTTAAGCTGCAGGCATTATAAGACCATGTGCATTACCATTGGGAAGGAATACTCGAAAGAATATATTTAATTCTTGTTATGTGTTAGCCCACATGTATCATAGCAAAGTCTCACCCGATTACTTATGCATGAGAGACCAAACGAAGCTCAGCGCAGTTAATGGATTCAGCAATTTTATCTTTGACAGAAAAATGACGGGCTCTTTTCAAAACTTATTATTACCATGAATAACTTCTCTTTTGGTTTAATCTAGCTCTTATTTGGCTCCGAATACATGGTCTTCTAGTCTGTGGTTTGTAGCTATGTTGCGACTCGTCCATATCCGTCTCCTTATCGTTTTGTGTATTACGTAAATAGTAATTGAATATTCCCATTAGGAGACCATGCATACAGAATCCCCGGCACATTTCACACGGAGACCAATATTTATATATATTTTCAATGATAATAATAATAATAATGAAATTCGTAATTTGATTTAGCCCGGAACACCTATTAGTCTAATGAATCGTAATAAACCTATTGGCGAGTTCATAACCAGCACACATAATTAAAAAAAACTCTATTTTTGTTGCAGAAAATTGGACCGACAGCATTTAAATCAATAGGATCCTTAACATCAGTTGATCTCAGCAGCAACAGGATTGAAGTTATCGCTGAGAATTCACTCAATGATCTCCCACGACTGAAGATCTTATCTCTGGCAGATAATCGAATCAGGTATAGTTCAAATATCCTTCTTTACATGATTTCTACAATTCAAATAAGGAAATTTCTCTCAGAGAGAGACAAATTAGCCTAGTTACTGCTGAAATTCAACTGTAATTGAATATTTTCTACCACTTAAATAGTTCATGAGGGCGAAAATGTGTTGTGTGGAATTTATTAAGTTAATGCTAAACAGACTTGTGAAACATTACAAAATTTTGTTATAATAAAGTTTCTGCAATCGACGAATTTACCATTCCTTCTGTAAGACAACCGAAACATTTATAACAAAATCATTTTCAGCATTTAGTAGCTCTAAATATCTTGTCATTTGACAGAATGGGGGCAAGTATGTTGAATAAATACCTTAAGCTCTGACATAGTTTAGGTCTAAGGAAAAGGAGCTTTGCCTAGAAGATTCAATCCGAGTTTGCAACTATTCCTATTGTATCCATAATTTGCAATATAATTATAAATAACATATCAATTATTATACTTTTTGAGATTGATGGGAGAAAACGTATTCATTCGATCAAACACACTTGTCAAAGTTGATTTAAGTGGAAATCATATCATTGTTTTGACGCCGTCCAACTTTCAAGGACTAAATAATCTTGAAGAGTTGCTTCTGCTTCGAAATCCAACTATGTGTATCGCTGTTGATGCCTTTGCAGGACTGGTAAAACTTCGACGGCTGGAGGTAGATTTTTTCTCTTGATTCGGAAGTTCAATTATCAACATATCAATTATCTTTGTGTATTTTGGGGTAATGGATATTCCTTATTGCAATTTTTATTTCAACTGACTTGAAATAAGGTCTCTAACGGTCTGTAAAAATCAAATTAATTTTAATACTGTAAAATTTGCCCCTTTTTAGTCTTGCAACTTATATATAACTGGGATATCACTTCTTTGGACTTTTGAGTATAATTGTCCAAATATTTGAAGACACTTGCGTGCATTGTGAAATTTGGAGTTGATACACCTACCCCATATATTGAGTTGCTACGTTCTTATCGAGTTACCCAAAAATATGCTTGGGTTCACTAAAAATACCGCTAACTACTATACCCACTAACTACTTTTTTACAGATGTCTGGAATGAATGCAACGCTCGATTCAAAGCTGTTTACAGGTCTGGTAGATCTCAGAGTGCTAGTGATCAGAGATTTCATACATGTGAAAGAAATTCCAAAAGATATTTTTGGAAATAATACGAGGTCGGAAATTAATTACGTGACAGATTTTCGATTTTGTTAGCTTTTAGATAGTATCATAACATAGTTGACCTTAGAGATATATTGGCTGGCTTATATACTGATTTGTGATAGGCGTAATAGGCGTGATAGAGGTTTCGGTATATTGAACCTGGAACCATAATTAGCAGGGTAAACTGTTTAATGGGTTTTCTTTTATTAAGGCTTGAAAAATTGCATTTGGAAGATCTGAGCCTCAGCACAGAGTTTGATCCAATGTTGTTGAAACCCTTGAAAAATCTCGATGATCTTTCGTTGAAGAATTGCAGATTATCAAAAATTCCCTTCGAGATGTTGGATGCCGTTAAAGATTCATTAACGTCATTAGATGTGTCGCATAATCCTTTATTCACACTTTTAGAGTCTGATTTACGGGTAAGACCAATATTTATTGCTTTACGCAATTGCCATACCCCAAAAAATGATTTTATTTGTCTGAAAAATCTTTGAAATAAGAAAATATTATCCATTCAATATCATCCTAGTTCTGGTATCAATGTATCGATTCATCCCTGTTATTTTCGGACACATGCACTTTATAACTTCTATATCTATATACTTCTTCATAGAGCCTTAAAATATTGAAAGTGTTGAAGCTTCGTAACACTGGACTTCGATTATTGCCAAAAAACTCATTGGCTTTGAAATATTTAATGATTCTCGATCTCTCTGGTAACAAGCTGACTACTTTGAAGGTAAGTGAACATTCCATTTATAGCTTTCATTCAAAATTATGCATTACTCGTAGCCAATGGAAATATCTCAATGATCCGGTTTTCTCATAACTTTAGATCCCTAAATTAAAAAATAAGATATGGAGCGGGATAGAGCATTGAATAATAGAAAACTTAATTTTTAACAATTCAGAAACTGGATTCTGCGGACTTTTGTACTTTTAGTAACCTGTTCGCGAACTAGTCGAATCCCACCGCTGAAAAACTTATATACATGCTTAACGTGCAATCGAAAGTTGGCACTGTAAACGAGCAAGTAACTCTGACTCCAATTCATTAATTCAACTACTTGCGGGGCAGAGATACATCCAGAGCTCACTATTAAATAATGTTCTATATTAGAAATCCGTGTTTGGACGATACTACAGAAGTTTGAGAAATATTACACTTGGCTACAACCCATGGGTTTGTGATTGTATGCTGAGATGGTTGGTAGAAGGAAGTGTGACACATTCTCGTGAAATACCGGTGACTTGCTCAGAACCTTCTGCTATGAAAGGTATTGATATCAGACATGCATCGAGAGCATTACCAAATGAAGAATATTTTAAATGTGAGGTAAAGTATTACAAATCATTCCAATAAAGTTTTCAAATATATATTTATAAAGAATTATCAAGCAGGTATTTCCGATATAGTCATTTTAATATAACGCTGATGAGAAAAAGAGGTGGTTATGAATGATGATTCAAATAAAAGTATTAGAAGTAACCAGAAATTTGAAAAGATTTCATTTCCCTGTCCAATGTTTCACGTGCCTGTCCAATGTGCACGTTTTACAACAAACCCCCGAAGAAAATGTATGTACATACAGATGCTAGTTACCAATGGTTACCAATAGTTACCATGGTGCTATATTCAAATTCATCATAGTAGGTGCTAGGACCTAATTCAGCTCCACAGCTGTTATGTTGTATTGCATACTGAAAGAATTTCACCTATATTTCTATAGAAACCGACCATCACTCGGTTCGGAATTTCGGAAAAAGAAGTTGAGAGACTTCCAAACAAACAAGGTCGGACTGAATTCGATGCTTTATGCGATGTGCAAGGTTTTCCACAGGCAAAAGTCGCGTGGATTTTGCCGTCGTTCAAAGATAATCCGCGAACACGTCGTTCTCTGTTGAGTGAAAGGAACGAAAATAAGAATTTTCTATATTCATGGATAGCCTTTGCGAAAGACATTAATGAATCACGAGAAAAACGTGATGCTAAAAATGGTGATAACTCCAAAGTTCAAGATTTCTGTTCACTATGTGAAGTATCATCTAGACATAATAAAGTAAGTAAGTATGCAAAATAAAAGGCCATCAACTTTGATGTGTATATGTACAGGCAAAATAATAGGTCTTTATAGGCAACTTTGAAATGGGATAACTAAATTTATTTAAAATTATTTTGGTGCCGAAACAATTAATGTTATTTAGTGTCATATACGATTTTGTTTAGGAAAACATTTGGGTGTCTGAAGATGGAACTCTCCATGCTCGTGATCTACCCGTTCCTTTATCTCTCGGTGTGTATACATGCCAAGCTGTGAATCATTATGGTCTATCAAGAAAATCTTTCATTATAAGTGATGTCATCACTCCAAAAACCCAAGCAGATGAAACAAAATACTCGCCGGTAATCAATAGATATGGCTCCATGAAAAAAGAAGAAAATGATGATGGAGTAGGAGACGATGAAAAATGGCAAGATGAGAAGGGTGGAAACGAAAATGGCAAAGGGGGTAGAGTGGATTACGATGATTATAACTACTTTCAGTCACCTCCAACAAATATGAAGCCTCGGGACACTGGACAAAGTAGTTCAAATCGGGTGCAACAATTGCTCGACGGAAACAAAGCAAATTCGAAACCTTCTTCTAGTTCCTACGACTCACCCGACTCACTTTCTTATCCCTCCTCCTTTTCCCCCCATTCTTCATCATTTCCGTCCACATCCTCCGATTCTTCCTCCCGTTTCTTCTATTCCCTTGCATCATCATCCTACTATCCGTCCTATTCCAACTTCCCCTCCAATAACAAATACATACCTATACCTTTACAATCTGGAACGAAGCCCGTCCAGAACCACAGCAGCACTACCAAATTGTGTCAAAGAGTCGAATGTAAAACACACAATAAAATCAAGCAATCACAATCAAATTCTGGTTCAAACACTGGAGGTGTCTTCTATCAGTCAACCGAGGGAATATTGTCTGATCCGCCGTATTATGAACTCGTAATGCCGCCAGATTTCACCGCAATTCTTCCGAGCGAAAGTCATGCTCCGTGTTGCGGAAATTATGCGCGGTCGAACGGATCCAGAATGTTATCCGCCGTTACCAGCCTCCTTGTAACTCTGATATTGGTTGCACCGTTTTAAATACTCTTGAGAATCTTGAGTTTTATCTGTGCCAACAAGCAGCGCCACCAAGAAGGGGTGCATTAAACTTTGGCCTGGAGGTCAAAATATGCCAAATATAATCCAGTTGATTTTAGCGAAAAATAACATGAGGCAGAAATCTCACTTTGAACATTTGTAGCGTTGATGTGATAACTAACTCCTTTCTGAAACATTTCCACAAATTCAAGTTAAAAACTCTCCGACCTTTGATTGTTTGAAAAATGTCAATCAACTATCAACTTCCTTAGTTTGGGAGGGATTCGACCTTTGCTTAATTGAATTTTAACGGGTTACAAAAGTTCAGAATAAGAGTATATATTTTTTTATGTATGAATCATCGTATGTATTTTATGATTTTCAATACTCTTCGTTCTGCAAGACAACCAATAATTATAGTCACTAAAGGAGAGTTCGTTGGAAAGCTTTCGGAAAAGCGCATGTAGTTGCGCTATGTGCTTAACGCTCAAAATTAATATATATTTTAGCTTAGGCAGCTAATACAAATACCATTAATATTTTAACATGTTTCAGAATTCCGTTTTCCGGTCTGTTTGCTAATGTATATCGCAACAGGGGACAACTAAAGGTGAAACTATATTGCGTTGCGAGTTCAGTCAACGACAGAACTAAAATAATATTTCTTTATTAGTACTTTTCTGTGTTTTCAATGTGTTCTTGTTGTTATTTATTAAAGTTATTCTGTCGATCGCCAAATGCCAACAATCTATCAGCTCCGGTTATACGGACAACCACAGCTGGGGAATTAAATATGACATCTGAAGGTAATAACGCATAATTGCAAACGTTTAGTAAACCCAACAACCCGTTCGTAAAGTTATACTGTATTATAATTTTCAAGTACAATAATATTGCATTTCATTTGGTAATCTATATGTATATAAAGAGAAAGTTTGTATATTTTACCGTTATAAAAAAAAAACGCACAAGTCGTTGTGGCGCTATATGCTTGACACGTCTCTGGAACATCCCCTAGCGTCCAGAATAGCACGATGAACGAGTCTAATTCCTCGATGTTTCAATGTCTCGATATCACTGCACCACGATTGTCACGAATCTGTATAAATACCATCAATTGTGTTGAATACGTAACGCAACCAACGCCGAGTGTCTTTGCTGTTATCCCATACATTATTTACCTAAATATTTTTTCAGTGCTGTATTTCAAACGATCTGCGTCATTCGTTTAAAAAATATTTGTGAAAATCAAGCAAACTGATATAAACGAAAGCCATTAGTTGTTAACTGTTTCATTACCTCTAATCGTAAATCAACAAAACAGAACTAAAAAGCTCGTTTGTCCAATTATAGGCGTCTGATAAGAGTGACAAGGGACAAGAGCTCTGGATCATTAAACCAATATAAAAATTTCATTTCAGGAAGTTTGTTTGCTAGCTTTATCACGCAGTTCAACTGCCAGTTTGGATCGTATGTATTTCTTCTGTTACATGTTTGCCACGATGCGACTACTCTCGGTCAACATTTTATGATGCATTGCAGTCATTTGAAGGGGGGGTTTTTTATATCAAATACATTCCTATACTTTGCGATGATGATATCACGCTTGCTGTCAATGCGTTAATATGATGGTATATTCTGTTTGATTTATTACTTGCCTTGTCTCATTATTTTTTGTTATGGAACATTTTACTGAGCGACAAGCTATATGGACACAGATTTTTCAGGAACCTCATCCTTTATATCCATAAATTATTTTGTCAATGGAATTGATAAAGGAATACATGCATCCATCAAATAATGGGAAAACTTTATTTTAAAAAAAATTCAGGAACTGGTCTTGGGAACTTTTATATTTTACTAACCGGTTGGATCCTGTTGAATTCCACCTCCGAATGCCACCATTTCTAGTTCTTTCACTTGGCCATAGCTCTATGTAGCAATGCAATTTGTCTTTAATTTTTCATTTTGGTATTTAATTTGCACGTAATAACGGTCATAAATTATTCAAACGCACCATTACTAAATGAATGTAAGTGTATATCATCTCTATTCATTATATAATTGCGTGGTAATACGGTTTTGAAGCGGCTCACATACCAAATACACAGCATGCGAGAATTTCCTAAGCTGCTCGACATTTAATTCTACCACCAGACACGATAGCTTAATATGTATTACACACTATAGTGACTATACTGTATAATCATATCATATTGGCTTTTACAGTTTTGCGATTTGTAGCGAAACGAATTTAACCCCCATTCGAGCGATGTATATAATTGGAACGAAATGCCCATGTGAATGTGGTAATTACAGGCTTATGACGTTCGTACTGGTAATGTTACACCAGAGCATGTTGGATTATCGTCTTTGGTTGTGTAGAAATAGCAGAGTAATTCCATCTTATGTTACATACTGGTATTTCATTGCACGAACAACAGTAGAATATCTAGATTTCATATGAGATTGGAAGTCGCTGTTTGGTTTCATTTCGGATGATAGCTAGACTTAGAGACTCGATAATCTTCACCGATAAGTTCCTCTTATATTACACGATGAAATTGCATAAAATAGCTGAGCCTATATAAGATAGCTGATGTGCTTTAACTGCGCCATACTTATCTGTATCTTGCGAATTTTTGCCGAAATTCTGTCCAGCTCCAGTGATATTGCAGGAATGGTATTTTGAACAGCGGCGTAACTAAGCCCTGAAGATCTGTGTACATGGCTCTGTTCCTTTTAGGTAAGCATATGATTTCGTTGTAATTACATGAAATGATTTAGAATGCTAAGTGGCATACTACTGGATCATTAAGGTATAAAACTCGAACCTCGAATATCCGATTATTGAGCGTATCCGAACATGTGCCGGCCTTGATAAGGTCGGATGATCACGGGTATACTGAGAGGACTCAGTAGACGCTCGTGTATGGTTGATAAGTTGATTGGACTGTCGTCGCGCGTAATAATTAACGCTGGGGCAATAATTGCGGGAATAAAGTTAATTATTTAAAAACAAAATTTCATTGGTAATTGAGCTCCCGGTGTAGATTTACTGATTGGTGTAATGTGAATCAAACGCCACGAGTCTTTTCTGTCACTTGTTTTCAGCTATGGTGGAATGACGTTAGTGAGTCTGTTGACGCAGTTCAGTCATAGCACGCTGTAGTGTTCAGCACATGTAAAGTATCAGAAACTTGTTTTGAAGATGTAGGCCAGCTTATCTAAAGAGATGCTGATATATTCCATATCAAAACGAATCTCTAGAGAACCTAAGTTTGTGCAGGTCATGTAACTTATGTTATAAAGGAGCACTAAGTTTGAAAAATACTGTGCTTAGAACTTTTAAGTGACCACGTTTTCTTAGTACTGGTCTAGAAGTGTGATCCGTTTTAGCTTAAGAAGCGCGGTCCTCGTATAATTCGCTACTCCTGCTACTATGTTAACCCGGATATGATTAAGTTAGTGAGTTAGCCTCAAGACGAAAGAATATCAATTGGAAATACATACTACTGTATTGTTCACTGTGTATTTCAGTTTGTTTAGTACTATATGAGGTTTATTGACTTTAGTGCCGTGTTGTTACCGCATACAGCTGTGCCGCAAACGCATGAAAAGACTTGAGACTTAGAGCATAGCATGGCTGTAGATACTGTGATTTTAATAAAAAATTGAATATTTTATTTTCCATGATACGAACTTGTACGGAAATTCTGCGATATGTTAGTCTCTCTAGCGGTGCAGTTTCGCACTATTGTACGGTACCATAGTTGTAACTGTTTTTTGCATCATCAATTTTATCCTGAACATTTATAAGTCTTTAGAAATTAAAGCAATCGGGTATTTAGTAAGCGTGTTTTTCGTGTAGATCATGTGGTGCCTTTAATTGTTGATAAAAAATTAAAAAAGGTAAAGATTTAGATGTAGGTGTTCTTCTAGATGTGGCACGCTTATGTTATGTACTTCTTCTTTTGTATGTATTCCATATATGCACACATACTATTGTATATTCGTATTCCTTCGAATCTGACACGCGTCATATATTTATTTTCCAACCTCATTTTAAGCAAAAAGCCCACGTGACGCGTGTGTTGTTTGCTTGAATTCACTCTGCTTCGTGTCTCAAGCTAATTATCTCATTCTCGATTTGAAGCTTCCATTATTTATTTTAATTACAGTGTGGAGAGCGGTTATAATGTCACCTTCCACTAGTAGATCGTTCGATTTTTTTAACAGGTAAGTTGAGTCCTTGAGTCGTTATGTCAACGAGACCCAGTAGCTATGATCAGGCTAATTACTTTTCTGTTATCCGATCCAATTGTAGTGCGTAGCTCAAATACTCAATATGTTGTTTAGAACTGAAGGAATAACGGAGATAATCAAGCAAAATATTGACATTGAATCATCGTAATGGGTCTTGGTGAGAATGAGTTGTTTGAGGTGGAATTGCATATATATAGAGTATTGACTGCATTTAACGAAGATTTCCCAATTTGATATAAAGTTTATTGATTCATTTAGGTTGGTGTTGTGTATCAAGCATATTATAATTGGAAATATAATAAGGTCGTATATAATTATTACTAGGCAAACACATGCGCGTTCAATTAATTGTCATGCGTTTTACGTTCACAGCCCTACCTTTATTTTCTATTAATATTTAACACGCTGAATAAATTTATTCAGTGGGGTTGGGGTCTGATAAAACCACAACTACCTTATGTTAATAAGAACAGTCACAGTTTCCCACCAATAAACAAGCAAAAGTCGTCAAAACTGGGCTCCGTCATGTTTACTTTTCCTCGTCTCGATGAGCCGGATATGAAAGGCCAATAAATTGTGGTTAGAATATTTACAGCTCATACAATACATTTGTTTCATGTGATTTAATATCCCTTGACAAGGGTAAAGATTTGCATCGACATTATAGTGGTTAAGCACTGGATTTCTTAATTAAATAGCAGAGCTGTTGGCACTGATTGAACTCTAGTAGTATAAATCAAGAGTTGCCAGATCTGTATTACTGAAAGTAGCGAGCGGAAGCATTAAAAGTACCGAATTTATAGCAAAAGTAGATGCTCAACAGATGGGGATCATAAAATAAATAACGTGGTTGTCAAAGCAGAGGGAAGGTAGAAAATCCATGCTAGTAATGCAAAATTGATTTGTAGACAAGGAGTTATTATATTATTTAATCATCAATATGTAATTAGTACAAATTGGACATTTTATTAACTAAAATCTCTTTCAGATATAGCTAGATATAGATATACAATTCTCAATTAGCTGAATAATGATGTCAGCTTCTAAGCCATGCAAAGAAGTTGCTCAGAGCGAGGACACAGTTTCATCTAACTTACGACTTGATGAAAACACAGAGATGAAAAGTACTGAAAAATCGAGCGTGGTAAAACCTGATAAAAGTCGTTCGTCAGTGTCGCTGGATGGTCCCAATCCAATGTCACATAAAACGACAGCTGAAATATTGCGTACTGGAGCTGGGAGTTGTAAGGCTAAACTGTAAGTATTTCCTTTTGAATTGTTTTTAGAATTGCTACTAGTTTTGCAGTGTGGTCGATATGTAGGTTCGTAATTTACGTTTGGCAGCGCGTAGAACCAAATAGCTTATGTTGTTTTTACAGTATGGCATATCAGCGCAGTGTTGTGAATATTTTAGTGTTATAATATTTTGTATAAAACGAGGAGAACGTTTAAAAGTGAAAATTATTCCATATAGTCCAGTAGATTTTCAGTGTTGGGCGCACGTCCCATAGGAGGCAATTTAAGTAAGCGCAAAGAAGAGGTAACTGGTGTATGATAATTAATTTTTAACTAGCAAAAAATATAAATGGACGATATAAATAGGGAAATTTATAATATTTTGGACACAGACGTACCTAAAGTATGACAGACATGGTACGTGCCCTGGTGTCGCTGGATGGGGTGCCACTGACTTTTTGTTACAGTTGGACAAGCTCTGAAATTGTCAAAAAATTGCATAATATAAAGCATGAAAGGTGCAGTTCGTAATTTTCATTTAGTGCTGTAAAGTTACATATTATGATGGACGCCAAATGTTGTTTCGACTTGAGTGCAATCACAGCGGCTGTCATAGCCGCTAGTTTTTTGTTGGATAGCCACTGCTTTTTCTTGGCTGCTCGCCCAGGTTCAGTGGGCATTTAGCAGAGACACGTGACATTTAAATAACAGCAGACATTGCTTTACTCTCCTTCCGCTCTTCTTTGAAGGTGTATTAAATTTTTAAGCTTTAGAATTTCCCAAAGGATACATACAGTCGTATCGTAGTGGTATTGTAGTCCTTGTTTTTGAATTGTCACATTTATCAGATCAGATTTCTTGACTTTTCGCTTCCTCAAATCAATGACGTCTGACCACGTGAAGTGATGATTTATGAACCATTGCTACCAAATTAGGTTAAAAATCCGCTAAATATAGTTATACATGCGGGCCATAATTCTAATTACTTTGTGGATAACATCAGCTGGCGAACTATGACGGATAACTAACCACCATTCCTCGCATGCAATCCATCAAATTCGTATGAATTCGACGCTGCTTCCTGTTATGGTCACAGAACTGTTATTATTATTCAGACAGTGCGAGCATTCGATGATGCAGTACTACTTCAAACCACGCTAGATGGCTTGTCACGCGAAGCGTTCATTACAATGCACGGTAACCTTCACGATCAGTCCGCTAATCACCAGCATATCACATCGAATTTTGGCAATTGCTCGCTATAGACCCGTGCAGTTATGATTAAAGGTCCGATTGCATCTGCTATTAAGGTTTAATGTGCCTTTATGATATCGTTATGAATTTTCCACACGCTATTCGTGCGAATGCGAATGATATTGGTTAGTTAGTAAGTCGATTCTTTCCGCAATTTCCGTTAATTTGCGCCAGCATTATGATGAACCTGTAGAATGAGGTTATATAGGTTATAAATTACTAACTTATTATGCTGGAAGTTGGAGGACTGGTAAAAGGTATGATAGCTCGATCTCTGTTTGCATTGCAATTGAATATTTGTAAGTCAAGGAGGATTGTGTGTTCCAAAGGAGTTGTCGCGACCTTAATGGAGTTTAACATTTAAGAATATATTCTGAGAAGCACTTGTATTGGTTGTTTTCGACTTTTTATAAATTGTAAGTGCTGTCGATAATTTTTATTCACGTTATATTCATTGTGAATGAAAGTGGCCTGGAAAGTTGTCCAGGTTTTACTTTACCCGTAATTGATATTCAATGTCAGCTATTAATGGCGAGTATTCTGAAACCCTTAAGTAGTTTTAAATATATATATATAAAGGAAAAAGTACTTGATTTAGCCCTTCAAAATGGGGAAGTCGCAGAGAATTCCTAAATCTAAAGAAAATGTGACAAGTATACATAATCTTCAGCCTGTTGACAGTTCGTCCATATTTACATGTATGATTTTCCTATTTGGACAGGGCTCCACAAAATGAACTTTTTCCTAGTGTTAGGGCTTTACTTATTAAGAAGATTATGGAGAGGTATTATTTCTATGTTCAGACGATCGCACTTTATTAATGAAGCGGGTAACGTCTATATTCAGACGTCACTGTGGTTTAACGACGTTAAAAATGACGTGAATTAAAATGTGTCCTATTGACCCTGTTTCATTGTAGCATATCATATATTTACGTTATTGAACGTCAGTTGGGTGGCCGAAATTCATTGCTGTTTGTGCGTGACGTCCGCTTTGTACCTGTCAGTCAGGAGGGCTTGTGTATGTCGTTATTTCCAGTTCATTTCAACGCTTTACTTGAGTGTTCCATGTAAAAGCCTAGAGATTGACACCATCGACATTCTGTTACTTACGTCAATTCATATGCTTGGTTTGATGCTCGTTGACCTGTAGCGACTCGCAACAATTATCCCTCATGCAATGACGTTGGTTTGTTGTATTCTGTGCGTGACAAGCTCAATAAATGTTCAATATAATAATAATAATATTCTGTGAGTATCCATAGAAGTCGCTGAACTCCAGCACGTCCTGACATTCGTATAGGATTCATTCATAGACAAATACCTATAATATAGTACCATGGAGTTACAAAGCAATTGTACAGTAGGCCCCCACTTAACGTCGTGAATAGTTCTTGAGTTTATGTGAGATATTTTATTTTTACAATTTAATGCAGTTTCTTCCAAGTTATATTACGAACTCAAATCCGTGGTCGGGAGACGCTGGGACGGCTATTTTGTTTGTTATGAATTGTTGACTATAGCGTCATCTTGCGGATAAATTCTGCTGGTTGACTTCGAATATGACAAAAACTGAGACGGACTAAAACCGAAGAATCAAGTATATATAAATTGATATACTAATTTCAACATTCAAAGTTTCATTATATAATAATAGCAGAGCGACCCGGCCTTACATATGCCTCCAACTCCATTCTTATTTTATCTCTTATGAAATCGATCATAAGTTGGATTTAACCCTGTTTGGCCTCACACCGATCGCAGACCTAGGTTTTCCATTTTCATACAATATTCTGGGACACGCTTCTGGAACTCAAAACAAACAAATGAATAAACAAACACACTTTCTCTCTTATTATATAGATCAGATATAAACACCTTTTTTCCTTTTTCTTCGAAAAGAAAGAAAGAAAATCAGATATCAGAAAGTCGTGATCTAATAAAATCCACAATCCACAAACTTAAATCAAATAGAGCGTTTCTTAATGAACTAAGCAGAATCTCTTTACACTTTTTCCCGGAATCTAGTTACCGTTTGATGCTTACCAGAGTAATTAGTATATGCTTTTCTTTGAATTGTAGTCTTTTTTGTTTAAGGATAAGAAATATGTTACGTGTGGGTAATAAAGAAAGAAGTAATGAAGTATCATCTAGTATAATGAAATAGAATTTTGTATACACTTATTAGAACTTTCAACTTGGTTTCAAACTTTCTGTCGAATAGTGAGGTAGTTTAAACTTAAACACTGTGTTTAAATGGAAATAGGTATAAAAGGACATGAAGACTACAAAATGGCACCTACCTCAAATATATGTTTAGTTAGTTAAAATTTCCTTGAAATGAAATGGCATTGACTCATGATGACTCATCCGTCACTAAAGATAGTTTCTATATTATTTTGGCTTTGAATAGTGAATTAATGTGTTTTCTAAACCTATGAATACCTCCGTTTTTCAAATATTTATTATGTTCGTTTCGTTTTCGTTCCAATTTTTCAGAAAAAAAAATCATGAATCTCCGGAATTTTAGCTAGAAATATCGTTTTTCTTTCAACTCTGGCGTATATTTGACGATACTGCCTATAATTGCCTAAACTTTTCTCTAAAGAAGAATAACAGCTCTGTAATCAATGTCGCGCTTTGATAGCGATCTATACCGATTACGACTTCGATAATTTGCCGTAATCTTATCTTATATTTCTAAATAAACAATCCGGAACACTAGCGACATTTTTAAGACGATTTTATCTGCATCTTCCAAGTTCAAAAGTACGAGCGATTTGTCGAATGAAAAAAGGGGAAACCACGTTTAAGAACAACCGCAAAATAATATTGGTTTTTGTACAGTCTCCGTGGTTTTATGTTTTGTCGGGTAATTTTGTGTATCAGATTGAATTAGTAAGTACTGTAGTATTTTTGGAGCGCTAGGCCTTCCTTGCTCAACAGCCTACGCATGTAATGTATAATTCTTCGCTAGTAATCTCGTCCGTAGTTGGCAATTTCTTAAATTAACCACAGCATATTAATTAAAAATTACAGAAGATATCTTTGTTTAATAATTTGATTTACCTTTAAGAATACCTAATTACATTAATCCAGCCCTAACTGTAACAAATATTGAAATAATTCTTCGATTATTCAGTTGAACAGTCTTGACAATGAGGCGATCGTTGAAATGAATTATCTTCAGTACGTCGATCACAATGTCGAACTGTGTCTTCAGCGGGAATGGAATTCAAGTCTGTTACATTGCCTGAAGTGATAATGATAACTTGAAAGTGTTCGTAACTGTCTAGCTATTCCTTCAAGCGCAGTAATAACGTCATAGTCATTGTCACTACATCAACAAATAGTTAGTCATTTTTTTTTGGTGACCCATCAAACAAAGTGGACGTTGTGTTGTGGGATCATTACTCTCTTTCCACACCCTACCATATGACATCATGTTTATCATGACACAATGGGCTCGGTGTTCCTAAATTCATTTTCCCTATTTGAAGTCACAAGTTGTTAAAAATCGAATTCAAATGTCAAATCAAAGCAAAAGTAGGGCACGTTTCAGATCCGTGTAAAGATTTCTTATATCTTTTATACGCCTCTGCAATATTGCAATATGTAATTCGATATAAGCGATAAGGGATTCCCTCCATTTACAGTAATTTGACGGTGGTTCATAAAACCCTCTTAATAATCAAATAGAAGAAACATTGCTAATCATCTTTCACTACATTTGAATTGCTGACATCATGGTGCAGTAACGATATTTAGATACATGAATCAGTATATTGCAAAACAAACTTGAATTTATTTGATTGATGAATGATGAATTGCTTTACATGAGATCTTGTCAAGCATGTCGCTGTAATTTTAAGGCAGTGGAAGCTATAATGTACTTGCTGGTACCACTGCATGTTGTGAACTAATGGGTTAAGAAGATGGATTCCCTGGCCTCTTTCAAGTCCCAAATCCAGCCCCAGCTTTCGGGTCTCACTCTGTTAACCAGAGTGAATCTCCTGTATTCTGTTTGAGTTTGCATACTGAAAAAATATTTATACAGTATGTGGTTTACGGAAGATATTTTTTCTTTCCAAAGTAAAAATTCGTATTAGATTGGACAGCAGTAACTATGTACCGTAACTATTATGGCTCAACTTGATTAAAAACGTGGAATTTAATTAAATCGTGGAAAGGGCAAGTGCTCTTATTTGTTTACAATTTTCGATATTGATTTTAATTAGACAGATTCGCGAGATGCGAGATATGTCGCTCCTTTTTCTTTTCATTGCGTAGTTTTGTGCTGGTCAAAACAAGTTTTATTTCTAAGAAGTTTGGTTAGCATTTTTTCCTGTTAAAAAAGTTCCACGCGTTTCCCCCTTTTTCCAATTTTTTTTATGAATTTCCTCGTTTTCTATTTATCCGTTTTCTTTTTGCTCATTTCAACAAAAATATCGCCTCCGGCTTCAATATTATCACATTTCCCCCTTTTTTCGTAACCACTTCACCTCTAGGTTCTATTTTTACGTAGTAGCGGAGAAAAAAAATGTTTACGAAGAAATGTTTGGCCTCCTTCTTTGCATTTTCCTCGTATTTTTTCAAGTGATTTACGGAATTTCAATCCCCGACTTGAGAAATCGAGAAATTTAATAAGGGAATTCTTTACGGTCGAGGTTTAATTTATCAGCGAGGCGTGAAATTGTAGAAAAATTAATTATCGGACGTTTTCACTGCAAAACTCGATTGAATCGATGTCTTCTATCATTATCATTGGTATCATTTATCTTACGTCAAACCCCACTGACCTCAATGCATTGAGAGATCAGAAATCTCTGCAAACAATGTAAAAATTCGTAAGGGTTAACAATAGCCGTGTACCATCAAGAGACAACGATTTCTAATAAGTTAAATAATTTGAATGGAAAATGGGTTCTTCATACTATGTTAACGGTATCAATCATATATCAAAGTTGTTTATGTGAAAACCTCTATTGTAATTGTAGCACAATTCTAGTTGAAACTGGAACTGCATTTTCTATGGCGAGCATGGAGGTTCTTTATCTGATCCATTTTATCACTAACTGATGACTTAGGACAAGGCAGTTATTGGAATAAGAGGGAGAATTAGGCTCTTGACATGAGATAATTGCGATATCGTGAAAGATAAAGATTTTAATATTCAAGATAGGATGGTTGTTATGGAAGTGACGAGATTTTTCAAATATCACGGAAAGTTTTCTTGTCGCGTCGTTTATGCCTTTAAGAAAGGTTAATGTGACTCATACATCCATTTTTTCCCGCATCACGACATTATCTACGGGTTGTCCAAAATAACCTTCGGAAGGTCCGGACACTTAATTTGAAGTCTATTGGAAGCTTGGAAGTCTCAAAATCTATTTAGAGTCGTTTCCCTATCCACAACTTACAGCTCATTCCAATTTAATAGCAATGTTTTGACTTTTTCCTTTTTACCTTCAATATTCGCCACATACGGTCGCTGAAAGTCTTCTAGCTTTGCCATTATAGGATCTAACTATTACTTGGTCATGGTCATCAGATATTATCGATTTAATGCGTGGAAAGGTCAAACGTGGAAAATGAAATTTAATGGAACCAGAACGATTCCTCATCTGCTTAGATTTCCATGTCTTATTTTCTTAGATTTTTCTTCTACCCACTCACTTCTAATCACCGCTCTATGAGCGCTTTGAAAACTCGTTTAGTTAATGAATATAAATGACATCCGCCAGTAAAACTCCATGCTAGAAAGGTCGGCTTGAAGGTTGATATAATTAAACGCTAGATTAAACTACGTTGAACAAAATTATTATGATAGGGAGAACGGAACACAGAAGACTTACAAAAATGAATAATTTAACGGCATCGGTATATTTGTTGTTCTGTAAAGCAGTTTGTTTTAAATTTACTCGAAATTAACGCTGTAATGCATAGTCGAAACCTTGATAAGCTCTATACATGCTGTTCCATGTTCGCTTTTATTAGGATTAAATTAGTTTTCATTTTCTTACACCTCGAAAAAAATCGAGAATTCGAAGATGTAATTCATATGTATATTCTTTTACCTACCCTGGAAAAGTCTAGTGGGACGCTCTTGAATGTATAGCAATATTGTGTACTCTATAATAAATCATATAAGGTAATAAAAATCGCGTTCCTGATATAATCTGTCTGTATATAGTTGGAATTGAGTGGATAACTATGTCACAAAATGGCAGAGATTCAATTACTCTCCTCGCTTAAACGGGCATTATACGGTCATTTCTCACGTTTTTCAAATAGCCAAGCAGTTAACGGCTTTTATGGGGTAGAGCTAAAGATAATAGCGTCTCGGATCGTCCTTGCCTTTCGGCAAATAGGAGTGCATTTAATGGTTTACACCACCCGGACGAAAACTATTTTGTTTAGACTCATGCTGCGTCAACAAATATATAAATGACTGACATGCCCAAAGTATAAAATCGTGACCGGTTTGAAGTGAACGATTTTTTGTTTGTAAATAAAATTTGTTTGTGATAATATTTTCTTAGTGGTTTTATCGGTCTGTCGAAAAAATACTTTTTCTATAATAAGCATCAAGATTCGTTCTCGATAAACGAAAAAATGTGACGGGAAATGGAGTCGGAAGTAAAGCGGAAAATGTGTATATAAACAGCTCAGTAAGACCAACTTTAAGGGTTTATTTCAAGAAAATAATAATAGAACTCCCCGAATCTTTGAAGCAGGTGCCGTGACGTTTAAGTGTTTACAATAATTTCGGTTTTGGGGTCTGCGATACACTGTTTCTGGTAAAGACTTACCGCGGGATTTTCGACGTATCAGGCTCACGTAGGCAACTAACTCCTGGTCGCTATGCTAGTATACGATATTTTGTGTTTATTTAGATGTTGTCAGGGTTCAGGGTCTTAAGACTATTTCAGTGATATCAAAATATTTTAACCTGTTGACGAATTAATATACCGAACTTCTTAGAAGCAGGGGCGTAGTCGTAAAACCAAGCACTTTCACCATCATGAAAAACGGTAATTGTTTAGCTGAAAGCTTGGTACAGATCAAACAGAGATAAACAGTCAAACGAAACGTATAAATAACAATACTGCAAGGTCACAATGAGTGTCAAACTGTACCTACCGTCAACGAACGTGCGTACGTGCGATTTGGCAGGAAAAACTGATGGAAATCTTTGCTGTACCACATGACACCCTGTTCCCTAAAAATTCGTGGCCTACTGGTCAGCTCAATGGAAACAATTTTGACGAAAAATATTGTTTTTTAAACAACTACAAATATTGAACTAAATATGAGTAGATAACTGGTGAAGAGTCGCTGTTCGTCTTATTATTGTCTCCTGTTGCAGGTACAGGTGATAATACAGCTAAACATCCAAATAAACTCTGGGTTCCACTGTATTACGATTTTATTCAATTATGAATAATAAAACATAAGACATTGATAATCCTAATATTGTGGGCTGCATTTTTATTGGTTAAACAACGGAAGAGGCTGCGCTGCGCCCACTAAAGCCTTGTCTGGTTGGCCTAATAATAGCACATGTCCTGTTGATATCCCACTACAATCTCTCACGTACTCATGAATAGGAATTATTGCACGGTAAGCAATAGATTGCAGATATCAAATTGCCCGAAATATTTAATTAATGTTGTGTATATCGGGCTTATTAAATCGAAACACATGTAATCCCATGTCAACTCCCAACCGCATAATGAGAATCTTACAATGATTGTTATATTTCATAATCAAGATAAATGACTTGTATAAACTCGGATTGACGTCACATCAAGCTGTGTTGTGTTTTGGTTCGTGCAGTATACGGATATACAAGAATTTTCCGCTTGATTGATAATTTTGGAAAGTTTTTGGTTGTCTTTTTGATAGATGTTTCACAAGATTTTCATGGCAGATTTTCATGTACGTTAATAGCATGCAGCCAGAAAAATGTCGAAGCCTACTCGGAAATTTATCTCAACATTCAGCGTATTTGCAAATATCATCATTAGGTGGTTGGTAATTTACATGAGATTTTAATCGGTTTGTTATAATTTTTTCGGGAAATTGGCGTTTGTTGGTTTTCTGATATTTTAGGCAGTGGATTGCATTTAGGCAGTGGCCTATCTTCGGGAAAATGCACCTAGTGCAAGCATTAAAATTGCATCCCTGTTCAAATATTTGGCACCTATCATTAAACAACTTGACCATAACATCAGCTTCCAGTCATGTAGCGTTGACGGTATGCTACATGCTTGTCAATTCGGAACTTGACCGAGCTTGAACCGATTTTTATTCAAGCTGGCAAAATACTTTAAGATGTAAGAGTGTATTTTATATTGTACTATTCAGAGCTTGGGCCACAGGGAGTCAAGACCCGGATTTTCTTTTTGAGTGCATCTGGTTCGTATCATAGGATAATTACAAGGTCTATATATAGGTCTGATTGATATGTGAAAAGAACTCATCATATTTCGTCAGTCGCACTTGATCAAATCTGACAAGTGTTGACATTTCGACTCATACGTAGTATTCTATGCATTGATGTAATTGTAAGCATGGTTAACTTTAGTGCTTGCTTACATGTCTGTGATCATGATCCTTATAAGACCGGTATTTGAAGGATAGCTGTATGTGTGTCAAGGCGTCTCAGATTTTTTAAATTTTCTTTTTGAATTTTTTTATTGTATGTGGTGTCGTATCATACTTTACTTTAGCGTTTCTGAGCTTATATATGAATGCAATTACTTAGTTGTTTGCGTCAAGTAAAATTATTTGTAAACTAATACGGCAGTATAGCTTGGTTGTAGTGAATTAGTGAATCTGCAATTTTATTATGCTACATTTTTTTGTTTGGCTGTTAACGTTTGCTGTCGGCAGTATCGCGGTAACGGATGCGAACGGAAAGATTCCCCGAGTGACACGACTATTTGGGCGGCATTCATGAATTTTGTGCTCGTATTCGAATAGTAAAATTTGATGCGCTATGGTTTTAGTAATCATTGTAGAATGATTAACGATAATTTTGCAAATATTCAAGTAAACGAATGTGGATTGAAATTCCAGCTGAATGAAGCGATTAAGTACGATCACGGCATGTCCATTGTATTAAAATACCTTAGTTGGTAAGTACAGTATCATTCTTTTTTACCTATTGGAAATATAAACAGTAGCTCTCGTGAGTTCAAAATCATCCCACAAATCCGCTTATGTTAGTTCTGCATGAAACCCCCAGTTTGCCTTTGTAAGTACCTTATTATTGTGTCTTTTACGACACCTACACAAAAGAAAATAACGCTGTTGACAATCGGAAACAAACCACAGCGTTATAGTGAATAATACTTGAACCATTTACATGTACCCTGCAAACTTGTATCTCACATATGGCTGATATCTCCTATGGATAAAATTAATAATGGATCTGCGTACGTGACTAACTCGTTTCAAAAAGTCAAGCAGCTTGACAGCAACTTGTATAAGAAATTCACCTTATTCCAAGAAATGTTTTAAGCGAAAAGACCGGAGAAAAAAATATTAAGAAGAAAACCCAAACGAGCGAAAAAAAGCGGACAAAAATCGCATTTTTTTCTTGGACCTAGCGTATGTAAAACTACATCGATCTCGCTCTCTCACGTTAGACCGATTTGGACTTTTACCGCACCAGTTGCCCTTGAAATCGAACTAAAAACTTGGTAAAGCTTACTGACGAACAGCAGCAAAAGCTTATTACTTGGGACTTTACTATATATCCTAATTGCCAGTGGATAAGTATGCTTTGTGTGGCTCTTGACAATATCATTTTTGAAGACGAAAAAGCCTGGAAACAAATGAGGGAAATACAGACGTGAGTGTTCAAGTCTTCTCTACTTGCTTATGAGTTTTCGACAACTATACGCTATCATTCAGCAATGCGCGTACGTTTTCCATTGCGTTACAACAGTACTAATGTTTAGCTCGATATCACAGACTTAAAGACTAGCTTGCCTGACTAAGCAACCCATTTTTATGTGAACTCAATTTTAACGATGTAGATATGTGCCTCGTATAGGGTCGAAGTCTTACCTATGGTATGAAAGGTATGGTACGTGCCCTGGGCACCTCTTCAGGTGGCACCTGTAATAATAACTTCATGGTGAAGTCAGCCCTTAGATTGTGAGTAAAATTACATGCGTGAAAGCAAGGTGCTGTTGTAATTTTCATGTATTACCTTAATTTTAAAAAAATAACCAGGTTGACTTTTTGACGAATTTTTGAGTTGATATTACGGTGAAGTTTTCATAGAGATGTTCGTAAGATGTTTGTGGACAGGGACGCAATTTTAGTGCCTCCCACAGTCGCTATTTTCCGTCGGTATTGTTTGTTAGATGCGATGTTCATCAATTAACAACGACATATCGTAAGGGAAGTAAAAGCACAGGTCCCTCGTGTAAAAATCTATGTCATAGTCTCGTCCCTAGTCTCCATTGCCTGTTGCCTATCGTTGACTATTTCCGTAATTCTATACCCCAATATTAATTTTATCGTTTTCCCCCCAAAAAAAATTCGTAGGACCGGCACTCATTATCACCGGTCTTCTTCGCCTAAGATGTCGTTGCTTTGATAACCTTTTTTTAATCCGTACCGGGTTCTAGAAAATGGTAATTAAGGTTTCCTCCACCAGACGTATATGTGGAACTCTATTGCACAGATCCTATCTATAAACGAATGTTGATGCAGTTAGGTGACTGATCGCTTTGTGTTGTACAGAGATCCTTATCTTTGAGCTTGTACATTAATAGAATATACGCCCAGTCTAATCGGCTAAATCTAATCTATTCGCCATCTCGTTCACGTAAATCCAAATATCTCGTGTAACGCGTGGTAGCGCAGAAACTATCTATTGCGATCTTGAAAGCTTCTAAATGTTCGATATTTATTGTTTGGTAAGCAAACCCAAGTTTGACTGATGGCATCCTCTTGTTGTCTGGTTAACTGGGAGAAGAGAACGTTATAGGAAACGGAAACTTATGTGGTGTAACGGATTTAACGTTTACCACCAACTTCACCGATATTTAATTTATATACATTTGCGAGAAAAGGCAAAAGATTTTCCTACGTTTACAAATGTCAACTAGCATTGCTGGTGACCCGTTAGTGGAAATTCTGTCATGAGAGCGCTAACATAAAATATACGTTACTTAAGAGAGTTTGCGTGAACCCAGTGTAAGAATTTTGTGGTTGAAATACAGCTCTATCCGAACTAGCTTAAAGTTCAGTGGGAGGAAAAGTTTGTGGTTAAAATAGTTTTCCTAAAAGCACTACTTGGTGAACTTTGTAAGTTTGAGTTTGTTTAACACCAAGAATTACATATTTCACTGCATCATAGGTGGTTAATCTAAGCGGTTGTGGTTTGATTCGACGCCTTTGGCGGTTGGAGCTCGGGTCAGAATTTTCATATTGACCGAGTGCTAGTCAAGTGAAATTGAAAGACTGAAAAATGATATTATTTGGTTTTACTGTTCTTATTAATATTTCAAATATCATACTATCTTATTAAGCTATTTGTTAATAATTTGATATTCAAATGTAAGCTATTTCTTTAGAAGAAATATTTTGTAGAAATTCTTAAACAGTGATTCTCAACCAAGATTGATAGTACATTATTTTACCTGCTTGTATTTCTTTTTTCTAGTCCTCAGAACGGAATCGATATTATTCGTGATTCCCAAAAATCCATAACTCTCGACGAAACAACGAAAACTTTGTATCAGAACAATTCTCTTCACAAGCAGCATTCGAAATTCGCTCGCAACAAGGCAATCGATGATCTGCTAGGTAACAAACAGCGGGAAACTCTTGATAACTTGAGAGGGGGTGACATCGAAATAGAAGTGTTGCAACAAAAAGAATCGTCGAGATACGAAGAGAACAGAATCGATCAGCAAAGGAACAACGGACGTCGAGCTAGCTTGGAATCAGATTCCGTAGATCACGACGAAGAATACGGTAGTGACGACACGAGTACGTCGTCAGCTGATGACGAAACGATGCCTGGTCTGGAAGAAGTTCCTTTCCCTCACGAGAGCATGAGTAAACTTGGCGAAAGAGAGTTCGATGTGTGGAGACTAGGGAGAGATAGCATGATCGACCATATGGAGTAAGTATGTCTGTAGTATATATGCATAGGTGTCGTCCACTGCAACTTTATTCAAGGGAGGCTCAGGAATTTACTTCCACCAAAATATATCAACAATGATATATAAGACTGCTTACTGGAGATGTAAGATAACATGATAATTTAGGCCTGATCTCTATAATTTGATTGTAATACAAGTTCTATGTAGAAGTTATTATTGTTTGATATTTATACCTTAAATTAGTTTTACTTGTACTAAATGAGTATTTATTTCGTACAGATACATGTACCACGATCTTGGTGTAACAGAGGCATGGAGAATACCCAGAGCAACATTAAGAATGTTTCTTCTCGGCGTGAGGGAGCGATATCAGGATAACCCTTACCACAACTTCAAACACTGTTTCTGCGTGGCCCAGGTATAAAGATTATATCTATTTACCTGTTAAGTTTTCTTTACTGACATGACTTAAACCTTAACTCCCTGAGATTGGTCATTATATCAAATTGAGTAGTACATGGTTCCAAATCAAGAGCTTCGTTTATTACCCTAGCGGATGTCTATGATCTTTAACTTGAATCGCTCATACGGAATTTCGATTGCTCGGGGAATTACGGAATATGCCCATCACATGATGTAATTTACCAGATATATCTTCCAAATAAGAAGTACAATTTTACGATTAATATCTGTCAGGGTTTGGCTGTGAGTTTTATTTCGTATTTACGTCACAGAAAATCTGAAAAATAACCTACAATTTCGACTTAAATGCACTCTTAACTCTATTTATTTATTTAAATCCAAAAATGTTAGATCCTACTTAGAGTATCACCGACCTGTTATCTTCAAATTTCGGACTGTGTCGACGTCTTCTGCTTTTGATTTAATTTCGATTATGACGTAAATAAGATTCTTAACCCATTTTTTCAAATTTAAATCTTGGTTCTGATATTGTTACCCAATTTTTCCGCGTTGAAAGATCTATTTGTCTATTTTTGTATTTGAATTAACTACATATACACAGAAAGTCCTCCAATTTCTTGGAAAATCATGAGTAAAGTTGTTGCTATTGTGCTAATAACACCCAAACTACGGTTTTTCCCTGTTCATTTTTGACCCCTAAATTATATAAACCCTTCGTAAATATTATTCCTCCCTTCCGCTTAAATAACTAGGTGAATGTGAAGTAAAAGTGTTGATATTGATTTTATAGTTGATATATATTGAAAGTAAACACGTTGAATATTTCGGGAGATTCCTGTCAAGATATTGAAAACTTATAAGAGAGGGATTTTAGACCAAAATTAAACGGTAGAAGATCGAAATGAGAACTCGCGCCCGAAAAAAACTCAATTACGAGGTGCGATATTGTTGACTTTAGGAATTTTAATCCTTTGTGTATATGATAACCTACGAAAAACTGTCTCAGCGCAAAGAAAATTAACCTGTCAATAAAAATATCATGGATAACTTCCGCTGAATGTTGACATGTGTGATAATACGATCTTATATAAATAAAGTTGATAGCAAGTGGTAATACAATCCGTTGTGGTGTTTAAATTTTTTTATATCAGATGATGAAAAATTAATAAAATATTACTTTTATCTAATGAAAAATCGTTGGTTTTCTGTGACAAAATAACAAGACTAGCAATGGCGTCCCTGGTGACTTTTCCTGGGAAGGAGAGAGGAATATATACTTCCACTATCACATATCAAATATTACACCTTCCGTGGCTTATTGTGTAAATCATTCAATTGTAATTTAGCATTGATAAAACCGAACAGGGAACAAATAAACTATTTAATACTGTACTAGCTAACTGCAACAATGAATGAATAATTAATTATTATTATCAGTGGTACAATAAAGTAGATATGTGGCTTTCGATCCAGAGTGGGGCAACTCTTCCTTCTTCCATCCCTTAATCATACTGATGTTGTACTTATATCATCATTTTATTTATTTTCAACAGATGGCCTACAGTATGGTTTGCAAACTCAAATTACGTCATATCTTGTCCGTCGACTACCTCGGCATGCTGTTAACAAGTGCAATTTGTCATGACGTTGATCACCCTGGCCTCAACAACGGATATCATACACATGCAAGATCGCCTCTTGCTATTCTCTACAACTACAAAAGCATTCTTGGTAAGAAAAACCCTCAATGCTTTTCAAACTTGTTTTGTTAATGGGAAAAAAATCTAAAATACAAAAAGAATCGAGTATAAAAAAAGAATTGGTTTCGTTCAACGTCGTTTTATTTGAAGTCGCATTTTCCGAGAACCTATCCACGACGTTAAGTGGGAAACCTACAGCACCGTTATAACTAAGTGCCATCGTATTTGAGATAATAATATAACATAACGGAAATACCAGAAAGGCGCATCATTTTAACCTTTCCAGTGTAACTTTCTCCTTTCTCATGCTCTTATCTTGTTAACACCTACCGGTAAGAGACTCATTTTTGTCACTTATTTTCAGAGCAACATCATTTCGCTGTGACTTGTCGTATACTGACCAGCTCAGAGAGAAATATTTTCAAAAATGTTCCAAACCGAGATGACATCCTGAACGGGGTTCGGGAGCTGATATTGGCCACCGATTTGGCGCTACATAAAGAGATTGTTGAAACGTATAAGAGACATAATGCGTCGGGATTCGACTTCAAAGAAAGGTTGGTGTTATTTCAAAAGATTTTAATGATACTCTAGAACCCGGCTGATAAATATCTAAAAGTTTCTTAAAATAGACGAACCCTTACTCTTACGAAAGGCTATCGTAACAGTATCGTAACGTCATAAGCTTATTTAGTGATTCTGCTGCTGGTGCTATATATAAATGTTCATTATTGAAATATACCCAGTAACTATTGTGCCTATATAAATACTGTACTTAGTCTAGTCTCCGTCGGATATACTTGGAAGCATAATTGGGAACTTGGAAGAAGGAACTCATTTCTCTTCCACCTTTCATTATTCACATAAATTTCTTAGAATATTTTGTCGCATTAAATAACCCAATACTATGATTATTAATGTGGTAATATATAAATTAAAATATACTGGGAAATTCCACACCTACAAGTAGGACACCAATCAGTGTATGTAGTAACTTGCGTAGCCTAACATCACACATTTTTATATTTTCTCCATTATTTACCTCATAGCAGAACCGACGTCCATTGATTCTAAATGTCATAACCACCTAAATTACATAACCCCAAGAACATATTTCTTAGACGATCTTAAACTATGTAAAACCGCTAATACTGTGTGGCCAACTCTTCCGATGGAAGGTTTCTTATCTGAGATATTATCACTGCCGCGCCTACGAGAGAACATTTCAAGCTAACTGGAAGAAAAGTTGCGAAAACTTTTCGTAGAAATCATTGTCCTGTTTACTTTTCACTGATAAGCTTAAATAGTGTCGCAAGAAATTTCGTCAAACGGTAGAAAAACATGGAATAACAAGTATGCCAATCTTTCGTAAACACGTTTATGATAGTAAGCTAAATCCCAGAACTCAGAAACCAGAAGTCTGTAAAATTCTCGTTAAGGAACTTGTTGTGTACGCGCTCATGACGTTGCATAGAGTGTCCGTATGATCTGATCCTCATATTTGACAAGATCAATGTACCACTGATAAGAAAGAGATAGAATTGTGATGAAATCATGGTATTTTGACAGGGGTGGAACAGGGAACCGACAACAACCTGCTTGACCTCCGGGTTCATTCTTAGCTGAAATTTTACCGGTTTCCGTTAATAATGTCAACCAGAAAAATGTACCCGATTATTAGTATGGAATAAGCTAACTATTTATACAGTAATATCAGGCATGTCCTTGTTCACTATGTCATACATGGCTCCTAATCCTGGCATAAATATC